>WBMV01004556.1:109649-398887 GCA_013396655.1 Campylorhamphus procurvoides
CCTCCCTGCCGTGTGGCTGCAGAGCCCTGGGTCCATCAGGGGGAGCAGGGGGAGAAAGGGAGCCTGTGCCCCGCAGGGTGTGACAGGCTGTGGCTTTGACACGGAGCCACGGTGCTGGCACCAGAGACTGCAGTGTCCCCACAGCATGTAAGTCATGTTTATCTGCAGCGTTACGTCAAAAGAATGGAAAGCTAAACCCACCCTGCTCACGTTTGACTTGTTGATGCAAGAAGCTTAGGGACTTCAGGCCTTTTAGCCCATTAAAAAGCCCTTTTAATACTTCCAGAATATATCATAACAGTTGGGATTATATACTCCCTCATTGCCTAAGGCAAGTATATTCTGAAACACAAAAACACAACTGTTAAATTTAAAAGATTAATCCCTGCCAAATTTGAAAGATTAATCCCTGCCTTAACTGTTTGAAGTAACTCTTCTGCTTCAGGTTACCAGTGTCTCTCTGGTTATTTAGATTTATGAAAGCATAGAGACCACTTTGCTGGACAAATCATCAAAACTGAAGATTGGTGGCAAAGTACCGTGGTAGCAGCATGAGGTGCTTGTGACTCAGACCTGACAAGAAACTTGGCACTAGCTGGGTCATTGTTGAAATGAGGTGCCTTTTTAAAAGGGAACATGGAAAATGAAACGTGTACCTGGAACAAGGGAACGAAAGGGTGAAGTTAACAAATTAATCTATGAAACTGATAAATACAGTTGTATACTAAAAAACATGAAGTACTGTTGTACATTGTCTGAGTATGTCATGTTACCCCTTCTTTTACTGTGGGCCCAATGTTGCAGTTCTTTTGCAGCATATATATAAAAAAAATACATTCTGGATGCATGCATTTTGTATTTTCCTTAATTTTTTCCCTCCAGCCTTGCTCTGACTAAAGTTAGAGAGGTAAAAGGAGAAAGTGACGCCACTTTGGGCAGGATAATTTTAGTATTATTCTGTGTTGGCATGGGCTGGGAATCCCAGTACTAATAATAGATTTCACAGTGTGTCATTGCCAGATAAAAGAAATAGTCAACATTGCAAAAGTAAATACGCTCAGAGGGGATAGGCAGAGCCATGAGGCTCTGTTGCTTCAACATCTGTGTGCTAAGTGACGTGATACCTTGGACATACACAACTACAGTTTGAAAGGAGCTTTTTTAAAGTTTTTATGTGCAGTAGGTAGGTAGGTTTTGTGTGGAGGAAGAGTGAAGGGAACCGTGTCAGTTTCTGCGATGCAAATGTACACAAGAAAAACTGAACTTTACCTGGGATAGCTGGTTGTGCTGGAAGGTGTTGCCGTAAGAACTGTGAATAATCATCCGGGGGAAACTGTGACCAATGCACTGACTAATGCATGCAAGATAATGACGTAATGAAAGACTCACATTTAACAGCTCACATTAAGTACACTTACAGAGCAAGAAGATACGATTACTAATGTAGCTGCATTGCTGTAAGCTGACTTGTAACTTTAGTCACTTTGAACAGCAATATATTTGGAAATGAGGCTGTGATCATGAACTCTCATGTGCCTGGGCAGAATCTCAAGCCTGCACAGAGGCATGAAAGCTTAGTCAACCAGCTGGCCAGCAGCAGGGTCTTGCTAATAGGTAGGTGGTGCTTAGCCAATTAAATTGATCATGGTTGTGGTCACTTAGAACATGTTTATGTGAATACAAGTAAGGACTTGCTCCAAACCTGCTGGTATGGCCGTGTGTGAACCTGCTGTGGACTGGAATTGGTTGATTAGTTGGTGGTGTTTAGTAGGCTCTGCTGAGGCACTGAGTAACCAAAATACTTCACTAGTGGGATTGCTTGACCTGTGGGCTGGACCCAGCTGGTGTCTGGCTAGTTCCACGCTCAGAATGAGCTAACTTGTTTCTGTGTATAGGTGTGTACAGGTAACTAAATCAAGGTCAGCTTATGCCCATTCTCACTCAGTTTAGCAGAAACAAGTGTTCACACTATTTGCACCAGGATAACTAAGCTGTTTTAAAATCACATTTTTGCTTAAAGGATAGAATGTAGCCCATACCAAAACACAGGAGCAACCTCAGCAGATTTGAAATCTATCACAGATGTTGTTTAATGCACTCAATCCCTGCCACCATCGTTGTAGCATTCTGTAAAGCAGCAAATCTGGGTTGTTTGGAGGGAGTCAGTGACATCATTCGTTATTGCAGTGTGTGGCCTCCTGCTGCAAAGGGAGGCTCAGCTGTTTGTCCTGAGGTTTCTCTGCTGCAGTGAATGTGACCAAAGGTTTTCAAATGCAGCTGACTAAAATCATGTTCCTATTTATACAAAAGCATGCACACCACCCTAATTTTAGAGGCATAGAGCACTGGTCCATTTCTTCAGAGTTCGTTATCTCTGAAAATCAGCCCTTTTTGGGGTTTTATCAAGTGTAGAATTCGGAGGTTTATTACAGGTGCCTAAATACAAAAGTTGTCATCTTGAGTATTTTTTTTTCTTTTGCTTCTTGCCATGGAATATAGGATTTTTATTCATCCTACAGAAGATGTCACTAGACCAGCAACCCAAAAGCTTGCTGCTTGTAATCAGAAGTGAAGATTGGTCTGAAAAACTGTACCAGGAAATAGTGGGAACAGAACCATTCTGGATAGCAGGACCCATATGTGCAGTGACCTAGTGAAATCTGTGTGCTGTTTTTCTGTGTGATTTGCAAATGGCAAACAGCACTGCATCCTTTGCTTCTGTATCCATGGGATTTTTAATGAGTTAGCAACCCAAAAATTTAAAGCAACATTTGGGAGGGCCTACTCCAGCAATGTAGCTTAGTGTGCATCTCACAAATGAGGGGAAGGAGGGCAGCAAGGGTAAGCTGCTGGATATTAAGCCTGCAAAACATGGCTTAGGTTGCAAGAGTAGGCTGCAAGCAATTTATTTATCAGTATGTGGTTCATTTCAAATTTAGGTCGATGCACAAACTGTTTTTGCAGAGGGATGCTGTAGAGGATTGCGTGTCTGTAGCCTGACTTTAATCTGCCGTGCAGGCCATACACTCTCTGGCACAGAGGTTTCATTACTCATCTCTCTGGATCCTCTTAGCATTGGTTTTAGAGATATCTTTACTTGAACTCATAAAATATACATTGGATGAAGACATCTTTCTGAATGCACCAAATGCACGCATCTTAGAAAATGTGCTCGGGGAAGATACTTTTGAATTTCCTACCAAAGTATTATTTTCTTCCATGTTTAACCAATGTACTTCAAATGATGGATTAACCATGATAAAAGCCGGAGATAATAACATTTTAATAACATTTCATTAGGACTCTGTAGCTCTTACTACTATTTACATGTAAAATTTAAAAAAAGAGGAGAAATGCGCATAAAGCAGGGTAGTAGTCACTTGAATAAAGTTAGTGGAAAGCTTGGCTATGAGTGCACATATTTTACAGTCTTGCAGCGAATCTATTGCTAACCCTACAGCTCTAGAAAAAGATTTGCTGAAACCATTTTGTCTGAAGACTTTACTTTTAACCACTGTCAGTGTAGTACTTTCTTTCAGACACAATTCTGGTAAGCAGTATATATCCACAGGTAACTTGCACATTAAATCTCTCTGCTAGAAGTAGTCATCCTCTTCCATGTACAGTCCAAGTTCCTCATGATGCCATTTCTTGCTGGCAGGTAACTCCGGTAAAATTTCAGTTCTGGTGGATATTAGTATTGCAGCTGCATTTTCTTATCTGTCAACCTTGCATTCATACATAAGGCTGTTTTGTCTTATTAATTGTCACTTTGATTTGTAAAGAGTGGTCTGTAACTGTGATGCTGATATAGGGTCTGGATAACGCTGCATTTTCTAGCCCATTAGACAACAAGGCCATGCACTTAATGCAGAAGGTTACAGTGGTCCTGGTCATACTTGGATATTAAAATATATTTGAAGAGACAAAAATTTATGTATCTCAGCTGATAGTTCTGCATTTCTGGTAAGTTATGTATAATTGTTCTGCATTTTTATAAAATATGCTGTTGTGCATTTTCTGACAGTTATTGTAACTTAAATTTTTCAGAGCAATGAGGTAACAATTCCATAGAGTATTGTATGGTTGTATCAGGTTAAATGGCATTCATTGATGAAATAGTTGATTAATATATTATTTTCCATTGAAATATAGGTGCTCTGCTGAACTGTGGGAACCTATATGGAAGTGTTCAAAAGCCTTCGTGAAACTTAGGATAAATATCAAAAGAGTACCTAAGTTTTTCTTTCAAAAGCTTGTGATGTTAAAGTAGATAAAAGTTGTAGTGGTCTATTAAACTATAAGTAAACTATAAATCATGAAGCATCACTTGCAAGTTTTATTTTGGTTTTTTTTTTTTTTTTACACCATCAGGATTTTCTGATGGTGTACATCATAAAGTGTCAGCAGAGTTAATTTTTGAGAGAACAGCATGAAAAGTGACTTCAAATTAGAACATAGCAGAAGCAGGGTAAAGCACAGGAATATGTTTTTTGTTCTCTTTAGTACATTTAATTTCATTACACTCCTGTTTTTCTGCCTGGATACAGCTGACTCTGTTTGGTGTCATTCAGGTGTTTGTGCCATCATGCTCCCTGAAACTCCTGGTTCTCCAGGGCCTGGAAGGGGACCCTTCACCAGGCCAGGGTGTGCCTGGCACCACTCGCCCACTGAGGCTTGCAGCCTCACTTCTGATGTGTTCATGTCTCATCCATTTCCTGCGTAACAGGAGAAGCTCTCAGCTTATGCCACTGTAGCTTTTCAATATCCCCTTAAAATTATTGCACGGAGGAGCTTCCATCTGGACACTTGGAAGTGCCTTCATTGTAGTGCTGCCAGTGCTTTTGAAGTCCTGCTGATGTCCTGTTATCCGACCTGGAAATTGCTTGCTTTTGATGATCTGTAGCAGGGCTTTTTACCTCATCTTGGCATGTGCTTGCTTACAGCGTTGAAGCTGGGAGCAATGAACAAACAGGCAGGCAGCTTGAGTGGTTCAGATTTTTTCCCAAATTGCAGGGAGCAGGAAAATACAAGGCTGTCATGTTTGGTGGAATTTAAAAATAGCTGTAGTTGACTCCACCCCTCTATGACTTGGTTCCAGGAACACACTGAGCTGTTGAGCTATTGAATGTGGAAGTATATTGTGCAGTCTGTTTTTTACCGTCTTTAAAATTCTGCCAGTGCCTTCAGGTGTCTCAAATTTGTCTTTTTTTTTTCATCCACTATTCTGAAATAAACCTTTAATTTTGATATGAGCTAATTTAACGTGGGATTAAATTCTGTTTCAGAAAAATCCAAACAATTTGACTTTTGCAGGTACATGTTCCAGCACTCGGAACAGTTGTATTTAATAATGACAAAGTCAATAATGTCACAAGTCTATTGGAAAAGTAATTTTGCTTTCTCAGAAGACTTTATGTGGTCATGCATTTCTCCTGAACCTTGAGGATTGTGTTAAAAGCGTGGCTTGAACATTGCCACATGACTGATTTTACAACAAGCAACATTTATCATGCTAAAAATGACTAGCCTGTGTTAGCATTTAACAGCTTTGCTGTGTGATATATAAGCTGTTTTACTGGTTATGCAGCAATGATATCAGTAAGCTGTTTATTCAAAGGTACACAGAACTATGAGTTTTCCGTCTAAAAGGGCGGATGCCTGTGAGTAAGAAACAGTACTCAGAAGGGCTAATTAGCAGCTTCTATGACACATATTTTAGCAGTCAATGCATTTCTGGAAAGTTGAAGGCTTCAGATGGTAAAGAAGAAAGCTCCTTCAGGAAGAAGGATCTGCAATACACTCTGAGATTTAAACAAGCCACTCTCTAAACTCCTATAAGAGCCCATTCGAGGATGATTTCTGCCTCTGATGAAATATTCCTACTTTTCTCCTTGCTGCTTGACAACCAGTTTTTGTGTTTTACAGAAGTCAAGACTTTTTTCATTGACATCTTGGTATCCATGCATTTGTGATGCAGGGTTTTTTTATGAGTTTTTGCTGAGGCAGTGATATCGATTTTTTGACCATTAACCAAATGGCTTTACAGTCTGCTGTTGATAGTGCATTTACAACTTGCATCCTATGCCTTTTGTTAAATACTTCACACATACAAGTGGCAATGATTGAAAATTAGCATGCACGTTTTCCAAAGCATTTTTACAAACATGAAATAAAATAGTACGTTAAATGTAATGTGTGTAAATCTATCTAAGATAGTATATAATGTTAAAGCAAGCCAGTTGTTAAAAATGTGCCTTTTTAAGTACACGTTGTGGGTTTTCATGGTCTGTAACATTTGTCCCTTGCCTTTCATTGTCTGAATACAATGACCTCAGTGGTGGTTTTTTTATGAACCTAAATTCTGCATTTTACTACGTATTTATTAGCCTTAAATTTTGCATTTTAATAACAGTCTGAGATTATTCCCTAGTACATTTTGTGTATAAAAGTAATGTTGTGAATATCTTAAAATTCAGTAATTGTTCTGGTAAGCTCACGATGACAACTTCTGGAGAATACACTGTGTTGTCAGTACAGAGGTCACAGTTTTACTGAGCTGACAAGATGTTCCCTTTTTGACTCTTCCCTCATAGTAAGAAATTTGATTGATAGAGCATAGCATGTAGAGGCAAGAAGGCAACCTTCCCTCAGGATGGCTCAAGGAATGATGTTTGTTTTGCTGTAGGGCTCCAGAGGGGATTATGCTTCTGAGGACAGTCACTTAGATATTAGAATTTTCCTCTGTTATGTCAATAGATTCATGTTTATATTACAGAACGTGGCCTTGTTAGTTGTAAAACAAATATGAGGTATGAAACAATTTTTTTCAGAAGATTTCAAATCCAAAGTGTCATGGCTATCTATACTGATTCCTTAAATGGGGAGAAAAATCAAACTTCACAAGTAGGAAAAAAAAACCCGCAAAAAAACTGGGCAGATTTTCTTTAGCGTGAGTTTGGGTATTCAGGGCAGGTAGTTAAACTGCGTTGGTACTGTAGAACAATCAGATCAAAGCAAACTTTATTACAGCTGCCCTCTCTGTTAGCTGGGTTTGGATCATGTAGTCCAGAAGAGACTGGTCTTTGTTTTGGGAAAGCAGTTCAGCCGTGCAGCTGCTGCAGAGGCTTGAACTGAGCTGTCAGTCAGTGACCCGGATACCTGCACTCTGACATGGGCTGTAAGTCTCTGCCTTTCTGCTGCCTTTGTATGAGGTGCAAGGCTGTGGGTTGTCAGGTCCACGTAACTGATTCCTTCAACCAAGGTGAGGGACACTGTGACCCACTATAAGGTAATAAGTTCAGCATGAAGCCTAAAAGGTCGAGGACGTAGCTTTGACCAAATGTGCCTTTTATTCTTCTGGGTAGCGTGATTAAAATGAAGAGGGGACATTTAGTGTAAATGCAGTACTGTTCTCAGAAGTAGTAATTTAGTTTTGTACCAAAACCAAAATTGTGTTGCTTCTCCTTTTTCTCTGTTCCTCCAAATATAACAATTTCATGTAGCTGTACCACAGCAAGACCAGGTGACAAGAAACAACTGGGGTATTTGCAGTTATTTTAAACTAGAGGTTTGTTCACTACTGTGCCTACAAGCCTAAAATGCTGGATTTTTGTCTCTTATAATCCTATTAGTCTTACTTTCTCCACCATTATGAAGGTGATCATGTTTCTGTTCCTCTCATTAAGTCACAAGCTGCCTTGATTTATTGATTAATTTCCAGACCAGTAATTTCTTCAGTAAAATCAAATCCTGCTACCTCTAGTTGGAGTATGAGTCATTGTAGCAAACAGGGTTTTGACCTATATAAGTAAAATATTACTAAAGCTTTGCTTTCATGTGTTATTTCAAAGGTGAAAAGGAATATAAGGACTAACTAAATAGGATGGATTTTGCATTTGCAGACTGTCTGAAATAAGAAGTATTCATCTAATGGATATTTTGATGTTTTTCATGTAGTGTCACTACTACTAAATAAGTCTTGTAATTTTCTTTTTGTTGGTCTGTTACTAGGATCCGTACTATAGATTTAATGATGTGGTATACAGATGGATCTCCCTAGATAACTGGACTTACAGCAGGACATTTAAAACTCCTTTTGATGTCAGGTATGCTGTTAAGATATGTCTAAAATAGTTCTGTGCCATTTTTCATGCAGAATTGCGAATTAATCCATTGGCTCAAAAGCTGCTTAATACTTTTGTATGGAATAAAATTATGCAGTAATGTGCAGCTGCAAAACCGTTGCTACAGAATACTTCAACTGTTGCTTTTTCCTTTTTTTAACTAATTGTTAAAGGTTCCATACCAGTTCTCAACTGAGGAAGGATAATGCTTAGGCTAATTGGAGGCTCTCCCATCTGATATGTGGTGTGTATTTGAACATGCTGTGTTGTAGGCTTTTGAGCTATTTCAGCTGTCATCTTAATTTGACCATTTAAAGATATAATGTAGCCACACTAAGGAAAATATTTTGGAGGTGGCTGAGACAAATACTGCTAAAGTTAATGGTGAGATACATTTTTATATTGCCTGTCTCCTGTGTGTTGTTAGCTCTAGGTGTTCTAGTGGTTTTTCACACGTCTATTCTCTTCTATAGAAAGTGGCAGAAAGTGAATTTGGTTTTCGACGGAGTAGACACAGTAGCACAGATCCTGCTCAACAATGTCACTGTGGGGAGAACAGACAACATGTTTAACAGATATGTAAGTAATGTGTTTATTTCTGAAGGTTCTTCTGTTTTTTCTTCAAAGCTCTTTTGTTCTGAGCACTTTCAGTGCATTCAAGTACACATAAAAATAGGTGCTTGGATGCAGAAAGTGTTGACCTGAGGACTGCATGTGTAATCAGATCAATGTTAGAAAGGGAAATGTACTTACCATTGCAACAGGGTCATATCTAGAGGTGAATGTGTCTTGTCCTAAATGAGAGGACCAATGCAAGAGGATCAATTCAGCTAATAACATGTCTTGCTTCTTGGAATCTGTCCCAGCTCCAAGAAAACGTAAGCTTAAATCTGTTATATTAGCTGTAAGTCTACTTACTAATTGGTATTAGAATGGTTTACATGTGAATACTGCAATGAAAATGCACGTGTTGTAGAACGTTTGCAAGTATTTCCATGTTTTGTTTTTTAAACAGGGCTCTTTATTTTTAATCTTGCACTTTTGATGACATTGTCTGGCATTTTTGAATTTAGCCCATGCCAGCATAAGAGTATTCATCGTGGAATGATCTTGAGAGTGGTAAAAACATTCAGACTAGCTTATATTAAAATACAAGATTATTCTGGTACTAACCTAAGGAACAATCCTTGCGTTTCTCTTAAAAGAATCAAAAAACGAAGAGTTAAAAGAAGGATGGTAGTGGAACAACTGAATGACAAATGAAATCTGGTGTCTCTGTATCTCAGCATTTAACATTCTGGCAGGTTTTATTGCAGAAGCACTGAACTGAGACATGAGAGTTAGATTCTGCCACCTGAGTCTGTGTGACCTGGGACAAACCACTTAGTTTCTCTTTGACTTAGTTTTACCATCAATGAAATAAGAAATTTCATAGAGTTTTATGAAATTGTAATTATTTACTATTTGGACAGTATCTAAACATTTGTCATTGGTAAGCTGTGTAAGGTTGGGAAGCAATATTATTTTGTCCATATTTCTGCAATTTCATTTTGTCTCAGACTGTAACAGTTCATGAAATGGCCTTCACTATAAAACCAGAATGTACTGCCTTAAATTGAGTCTGATTACTGTGACCCAGACTTCTGCTTTGTTCACCTGTTTTACATGGCAGCAATGTCTGTAGGAAGGACTCTTTGTAGTTTTCTGCTCTATGCTACAGACATAAGTGATGCTAATTGGGCTGCCCCCAAGTGAGAAAAAGTTGCCAAGCCTTGGGTTGTCACAAATGAACACTGTGAGAAATAAATGCATGTTAGTTATTGAAACCATATTGTCTTGATAGCACAGGATAGTTCTGAAATGGAACATTCTCCTTCAGCCACACTGAAGGGGATTTTGTGAGCCAGAGAGGAAGCCCCCAAATGCTTAATTTGGTGATGACCTGGAATATGTGTGTGTAAATTTTGGGGATGAGAACAGATGTGGTATGAAATACAGCTTTGAAGCATTCACAGACAAGGTAGCTCAGCCTTCCGGTAGATGAGCTGGCAGCACAGTGTGAGTTGGAAGGACTCCTGTATAGACCAGATTTCTGAGCTGGAATAAGCTGTCTTTCTGAAGATGTAGATGAGTTCTGAATGAGGAAGAAGGTAAAGATTATCTTGCTGTCCTCATCCTTCAAGCACTTCTATGTGCAAGCAGAGTGCTGCAGCCTGCAATGAGGGTTCAGTATGAGAAAAGTGGTTTACCCAGAAATATCTCTTTGTGTCTAAAATATTACTGTGTATTTTCCTTTTTTTTTTTAGCCTTAAGAAGTCACTTCTCCTTCAAAACCAAAGCATATTGAGACTGTACTTCAAATGCCTTTGAATAATATATGTATGGTATTGAAATTGCAGTGTAACAGTGATTATCAATCTCATAAATAAATTTCAGCACTGTAGTAATTTTGTTCTGTTATTTGTCCCAGAGCTTTGATATCACCAGCGTGATCAAGGAGGTCAATTTTGTTGAAGTGCGTTTCTTATCAGCCATTTCCTATGCAGCAGAGCAGAACAGATCTCACAAAGCATACAGCATCCCCCCAGCCTGCCCTCCACCTGAGCAGAAAGGAGAGTGCCATGTTAATTTCATCAGAAAGGTAGGGGCACAATTGTCTGTCTCTGTCTTCAGGCTTGGAAAGAGGAATGCACCATTTACTGTCCTTACAGTTGTGTCCTGAAACTGCAATGTCATTTTAGATTTTCTGTTGCAGCTTCCTTCCTGTCCCCCTTGAAACCTGTAATCTAGCATATTGATAATAGAAGAGGCATAAGAAGGCCAGGCTTCATATCTAAGTGATAAGAATGTTTAAAAGGCTATTTCCATCAAGGAGTCAGCAAGGAGACTTGCTGCTTAGAGAACAGAATAGTATTGGGAAATGTGCAATCACTACATTTTGATCCACTGGGTGCGTTTAGCAGTGTGTGCTGACAGTGGAGTTCACTGTTGCAAATACACCAGTGTGTATTGCCAAGGCTGTAAAACTCTCAGCCAAGCAGCTTTGTGAGTGTTTGCTGTTGCTCATGTGCTGTGCTATTTATACTGGGCAGCTTTGGCATGTTCCAAGAAGTGTTATCTAACAGGGAACCTGTTTTCATCTTATTACTGTTGTGAAGTGTGACTTGAAAGTACATATTCAGTGAAAACTACAATATAATATAAATTAATGAAGATCAGAAACTTTGATTTAGGATGTGGTTTCATTGCTGTTAAAACTTACTCAAGGCAAACTATTGTTTGAAGAGCATCTCATGTATTTCTGATAGCTTGACAGCAGACAGAGGCAATGGCTAGATAATCATATTTTGGAATTTTTGGGTGTTTTTGCACGTTTGTCTCCACTTAAATGCCTTTCTAGTTAGTTATTTTCAATCTTTTTAATAAAATCTTTTTAGAGCCTCCTCAAAAAATAACTAGTATCCTGTTGATCAAACCTGTTTATTAATTCCTCTGAGTCCACTGTGTTTCTTAGAAATCAGTGCAATGAGAAGCTTGGAAGGAAGAAGGCATTAAACAGCTGTATGTCTTATTTATAGAGCAGAAATGGCTGGGTATGATTTTATGCTTTCCTGAACTATACCTTTAAATTTGTAAGAAAATACCCTAGTTTTTTTCCTCAAATGAGTTGTTTGACTGTACTTGGAAGCAGCTTCAGAAATTTCCAGAAACATTTTGAGTTCCAAGTATATGGCAACAACAGCAGCTATGTCACCTTAAAAAGTAAACAAACATATTAGGACATTTTTAAAGTAAACTGGCTTCCCATCTGAAAGTAATGGAGAGCTGTTTACACATTTCAGGTGAAGTATTAAGTGCGGTAAACTTACCTAAATCTGAACAGGATTCGTAGCAGAACACAAGCCTGTCACTGGTGATGTACTTCAGTGATACAACTGTGTTGTTCTTATGCCATACTGTTTCTGATAGTAGTCTCTGCAGTATTATTAGTGAAACCTGACAACCTGTCAGGGATTTATTTATTTTATAAAGGGAAACTTACTTTCAATTGGACTTGTTTTCTAAGAATATGTTGTCCCTGGTTTTGCGTTTGAAATAGGCCCAGTGTTTCCTTCCTGGAAGGGTCTTTTGCAATTTGATAGGCAGGCAGGCAGGCTCTAGCGATGCAGGGGATAGGCCAGACTTGTGCAATGTGGTTTGCCCAAATTAGTATGCCTCGGCTGTAAGTTATTAGTCTCTAAATTTAGAACTGTGTGTCACTGTACAAGACTTTAGGAGATCTATTGTATTTGCTTTGGGGCTGGGGCTGTGTGAAACTTGGAGGGCAGCTGAATAGATGTTGTCAAGGGATTTGTTAACTAGAGGTCTGACCAGGTTTGAAAACAGCTAAATGGAAATTAGTGTAGGTACTTCTCTGCCTGACCAGCATTTTATAATTCTGACAGTTATTCTGATGTTAGAACCAGAACTAAGCTACTTCTCACCATGTTTTTGTTCCCTTTGTTTTTGTATAAGAGAACCATAAAAAGGGGAGAAACAGCGAACATGACTGAACTACACAAACACACCAGACATATGCATTTCTTTCCTTGGACTAAACTGTGGTGTTATAAAAATAGGAGATAAAGTATTTCAGATGTGATTTTTATTTTGACACTGTTCTTTTAGAATACTGTAACATTTCTAACCATCAGTTTTCTGCTTAGTTTGTCTTTTGGGTATACAATTAAATACTGACATTACAAACTAAGAATAAAATGCTGGATTGTTTTTTTGATCTGTACTATTTGTTTTGTTGTTTTCTCCCTGTGGTGTGCCAGATTTTGTTTTCCTCTTTCAGTAATACAAAATTTCTCCGTGCATGGATGTTTAATAGAAAATTTAAGCTTTTATATAATAAAAAGTAGGTATTAGCAGCAGTTTTGGTCAAGGAATAAGAAAACAATACTGTAGACTCTTCTGGGTTTATGGAAATTGGAAAAATTCTTTCAGTGCATGCCAATATTTTATTCCTAGATAGCAAATGTCTTTTATTTCTGGCATAGTATCAATGTCTGTGTGAAAAATAGGCAATTGTAACATAATAATTCTCTATTTCAGGAGCAGTGTTCCTTTAGTTGGGACTGGGGCCCTTCTTTTCCCACTCAAGGAATCTGGAAGGATGTTAGGATTGAGGCCTATAACCATTACCACCTGATTTACTTTTCTTTAACTCCTTTCTTCGGTAAGTCTTTTTATATTGTTGTTTTACCTTTGGAATACAAGCCATTTTATTGTTAATCTTATTTAACTGTCATTTTAGAAAATGTACTATTGGGTTTTTTATGACTTTGTAATTCTTAGCACAGCTTTTTAGGTTTTGAAACAGTACTTCAGTACAAACAATAGCAATTAAAAATTATAGAATTCCGAATTTTTGTGTTTTTTTTTGCTTGAAGGTCTCCAAATAACTGCAGAAATAAATGTAGTATAGCTGAGGTTAGCACCTGTTTCCCTGTTTTGAAAAATTAAAATTTCTGTTTTATTTGCATGTGTTTTCACCGAGACTCCCAATAAATATGTCTCACTTTTGCCTCACTTTCATTTAAAACAAAGGCAAAGCTGCTATGGGAGCTTAGCTTTGTGTTGGAAAGACAAATGCGCAGTGAGCTGAGTTTCAGGAGTGCTGAGTTTTCAGGACACAACATGAAGTCTGAGAGAGAAAAGCAGTCGTGCTATGCAAGGATAATTTGTTAAGGCTGCAATTTGAGAGGATAGTCTCCAGCATTCCTGCTACCTAACTTACCAAACCGGTTTCCTCTCTTGCTGTGGTCTCTGATTTTCCTCTCCTTTGTCCTGAAGATCATTTCAGCTGAGCAAAAGTAGTTCATTTTCTGTTGAAACTTTCTGTAGACAGTAATATGCCCCATTGCAGACCACCCGCATGGTTTCTTTCACTGCCTGTGGAGCCCAGTCTTCAGTGGCTAGCACATGAGTCCTCTGCATTGGGTTGAATTTCAGCCCTTGGGAATAGATTTGTTGTGTATGAATAAAAGAGGAAGACATCACTCCATGGCTGCATTTAAAGCTTCCTGAAATAGCTGCAGGTCTTAGCTAGAATTAACGTGACTGGAATTTCCGTGGAAAGCCCCAGCACAGACTGTGTGCTCTCTAAAATTTAGTTACAGTAAAAAATATTTTCTGGTCCCTCCCACATTCCCACAACTCCACCTTCTGGTAGGTAAAATCTTACTCTCTAGGTAAGTGGAGACAGCAGAACTCTTTATTCCACAGAGAGAGGCTTAGAACCAGAGCAAGAGCTTATTAGGATTCAAACATAACATTTGAAAGAGTAAATGAACAACCTGAATTATAAGCTGCATATGTCCTTTTATTGCTTGCCAGATTTGGTGTCACAGTCTTTTGACCACTGCATCTGTAAAAGATTCATTGTTCTTGATTTCTGTGCCTAGACCCCACAGTTCATGCAGTTAAGAATGGGCTGGAATTTCTGTAGGCCTTTAGAGGGGAGTGAAGATACATTGTAATGGGTGACCCTTGTGGGGTGGATGTTTTTTTAACCCTTTCAGCATTTCTGAAAATTGATCTTCCATGAGTAATGCTGGGTGTAATATAAACTTGGGAACTCGATCATTGCTCATCATTCTACAGAAGACAGTGAAAATCACACCAGACCTGCATGTAATTCTTTGCTTTTGGAGGGAGCTCTCTTTCTCTCCTGGAGGAAGGAGAGTTAAGTGTATAAATGAAAAGAGAAAGTACATGATTAGAAGTTTGGGTGTACAAGGTGCATCTTAGTTCTAGTATTCCTTGTTTTCTGTTTTATGTGCTTTCGCTTATATGTTAATCTGTAATGTTTGAAGTATAGGATTAGCCAGGCTATATTTGTAGCTATGCAATTGAATTGCTGATGTTAATGGGAACCTTACACTCTTGAGTACCCTTGACCCTGGCTTTCCTTTTTTCAGTAAGTTCTGTAAAGGCGAGGACCCTCTGAGGTAACTGTAGAGAGATCTCAGGGAAGTCATTAACTTGTTTCCTCCACCACACACTGGTGGTAGAAGGGGCATAAAGATACAGCCCATCAAGTCTAGACACAGTGGGCCCAATTCATCCCAGCATAACTCCATTCATTTTGTTTAGTAACTCTGGGATGAATTCAGCTTGTTTTCTCTTAATACTGTTTTTGTTTCATTGACAAAAGTGATTGTACTGGCTTTTGATTACGATCTTTCCCAAAGAGTACCATGTTCGTATGAGTACTGCTGACTAAAAGCAAATATGATGTCTATGGAGTCGGTGGGAAAAAAATTCCTTCCTAATGAAGTGACTGGTGTCAAGGTCTCTGACTTTTGTACAGAAACTCTGAAAAAAGCATGGGATGGCTTTTGAATAAAAAGAGAGAGTTAAGAAACATGAATCATATTGTATCCTTCTCTTCCAAGTTGGCATATGTAAACACAAATGTCAAACGCGCTAAACAAGCATCAACCTTGTAGGTCTGGTTCAAACACAGCCTGAAAAGTGTTAGATTTAATCTTAGGTATTTGATTTTTTTCTTTGATGAGAGATCATGGTAATTAATGGTATATAAACATAACTCTTCCCATTTTTCTCCCCTCCACATAGTAAAGAGTGCTCAGCAGTGGTGTCTTGAAATCGAGTCTGTTTTTGATGTAGTCAGCTCCAAGCCAGTTGCAGGTCGTGTGACTGTGAACATTCCCAAATTGCAAACACAGCAAACATTCAGTGTGAAACTTCAACCTGGAGAAGGCAGCATTGTGCTGCTTGTAAACATCAACAAGGTAAGGAGATGTGTGTGGAAAGCTATCCAGCTGCGAAATGTTTCCTGCAGTTTCCAGTGTGTCTTTCTGCCTCCATGCCAGTTTTAGGCCTCCCTCCTCTTCCTTACCGTGTTCCTGACATTTGACAACAGTTCTGTACCCCTTACAGGATAGGAGAACTGTTCTTTTCATTTCTAAAAACTGATGTCTGTGGAGCTGTGTTGGTCAGTGTCGAAAAGATCATGAAGCCTTGAAAAAAAGAAAACCACATCATCATTGGCCACTGTTAAAGGAACTGTTATGAGGTATTTAGGTAGATAACCTTGGATAGCCTGTGTCACTTCACTGGCAGCAAGTATCTCACATGCTATTGTTTACTGGACTGACCGGGACCAGAATATACTACAGTATGCATGGTTCTCCCAGGAGAGAGAGAGGAAATATTCCTCAAATCTCTCAGTAGATACTCTTTCAGGTAAATAAAAGAGCCCTATAAAGAACTTGTGTGGCAGTGAGGTTGCTGGAAATTTTGTGGAGTAGTACTTCCTTCCTTTGGTTTGTAGTCCTTTGGATAGATAAAACCGACAAGGAATTTTGGACCACTAAAGGATGCTCTAAGGAAGAGAGAACTCAATTGAAAAAGGATGAATTTAGTATCCACCCCAGTGATGAAAGAGGAAAGAATTGGTTTGCCTGCCTTTGGAGAGTGCTGGGAAGCTGCCTGGTGGCAGACTTAATTCACCAACATTACGTAACTTTTATAAAATTTGTTGCATATGTTATTTTTAGAAACCGTTGAGTTTTATCATACAGGTGTAATTAAGAAAAGATATATAGGTTTGAGAGATTAAGAAAATTAAGGTGTCTATTCTAGTTGACAAGTAGATCGGGGTCTTGAATTAGGCAATAAGCCCAGTGTGGCAAAAAGAGGCATGGACTTGCTCAGAAAGCAGGGCCCTAGTGCAGACCTGAACCTGACAGTGTAGGGTCAGGCCAGTGGGCAGAGTGGGAGCCCTGGAGCTTCTCCATGGAGCTGCTGTCTGCTTCACTGCTACGGGACAGTTAAGGTTGTGGGAGGGTGATGTGCTGTGAGAAGGAATTTGGGGCTTCTGACAATTTGACAGTAACATTTCAGTGTCAGCCTTCAAATCTCTGTATTTTACTGGCTCTCCTGATTTTGTGTATTGCTGTGTAACTGTGCTTTTGTTTTCCCAGTTTGACTGCATTGTGTCTGTGTTCTTGAGTTCACTTGTCAGTTTTTTGACTGGAGAGAAAGCATGTGTTAAAAAGCAAGTGCAGTGTTTATGTTCTAGAGTGCACACTCAGTGACTTGCATACTTACATGCTTTGTTTTACTTTGACACAAAAGCATACAAACATACAATTTTTGTTACTGTTGTCATCTGATATGCAAATTATATGAGCAATTAAAAATACCCAGTTTCATTTTAAACAACCATTAGTCTCTGCTTAGCCTTTTAAGGGATTACATTAAGCAGGCACTGCAAAGTGAAATTTCAGAATGTTTTTGTGTACTTAATTGTCCCATGCCCAACCTCAAAAGAGATCTGTTAACGTAGTGCAACTGCAAGTTCTTGAGGAAGCACTTCCTTCAGAGCAGAGGCAGCAGCGTTTCATTATTCTTTGTGCACAAAGGGCTTTACTGCATGAATTCACATCAGCTGATTTTCGGGAAGCCCTGAAATGTCTTCTTATGTATTGATGAGGCGAACAGAGCCCTTAGTCTGTGTACAGCCCTGTGTGGTGCATGTTAAACACTGAGACCTCACCAGAAATGTATTTTTTAGTTGAGAGTTTATTGCAGATTATGTTGCGGAGTCAGTAGGTGTTTGAGTGGTGCGTATCACCCGAGATGTGTATCAGTCTTCCTGCAGTTGCCATGCAAAGTGCTGTGTTGCCAACATGACAGCATTTTGCTTAGCAGCTCATGGGGAGCATAGGGATGACATCATTGGTGGCCAATGAGACACGCCAGTCGTCCCAGGCAGCTGCGAACACTCCCTTGTTGTTGAGGCACGCGCTGATTCTGTGCTTCCGTCTGTATCTGTGCAACACAGAGATTAGTACTTCTGCACAAGTAGTTATGATAATTCTGTATCAGGGGAGCTGAAATGTCAGTAGATACATTCAGGATTGCATCCAAGTATGGCTACAGCAAAACATATTTTTGGGCTGCTCTCTGGCCCCGTTTTATTTGAAAAGATTGAGGCGTTCCTGGCATGACTCTATTCAGTGCTGATCCCTCCATTGTTTGGTTGCATGCATTATTGCTTTCTTTCCACAATTTTTGTGTTGTGAACTCAACTGGCAAATCTTTGCAACAGAATGAGCAGCAGAAGCAGGCTGATGGAATGAAGATACAAATATTACCGCATGATTAGAAAAATGAGAAAATTGAATCATTCTGTCATCACAGAGGTTGTATTTTGTTTGTAAAAATTATGGAGTACTAATGATGTGATTAGGAAACTTAGAGAAGAAGCAGAAAATACCAAAAAGAAAGAATGAAACTTTGTCTTGAAAGCTTGACATAAATGAAGCAGTCAGTGTGGTCACACATTACCAAAGTCAGAGTTGAAAACTGCCCCCACAGTATATGGAATGTTGCATGTGATAGTTAAAAGGGTCAGCGATAGGAACTGTATGATGCAGAGTCTAGTGAGCAATGTCTGCTCCTGGCACAGGTATGTGGGGTTGGAGCAGTAGTCTGTCAGTGTACCACAGCTGGGACTTAGCAGCAAGGCATGTGCATGCATGTGTATGTGTGCTTGTGGTTCATTGTGGACACAAGATGAAGTGGCAGCCTGGACTTTAGTGGAAGAACGCATACTTCTCTCTTTAAATGATTTTCACCTCAGAGCTGCAGCTGTAGCAATCCCAGTCAGCCTGTCACAGCTGAAGCACAAAAACTCATTACACTTGTGGTAATTCACTGAGAGACATCTGAACCCCCAGGTGCATTTTATGCCTCTTTTTAATACATGTTGCTCTGACTTTCTCTCTTGTTTGTTCAAGACTTCTGCAGTAGAAGCTTGGTGGCCAAATGGACATGGAAAGCAAACTGGATATGACATGAAAACAACTTTTATCATGGAGACAGGATACCAGATTGAGAAATTTTCAAAGGTGAGCCCTTTGTATTAACTACATCTAGCGTTGCACTGTTACTTCTAGGACATCTGGTCTGCATAGCAGGTATCTAGAGTTCGTAAATATTTTGTTGAATTGTAATATGTATGTGAAAATGCTAATGAGAATAAAGAAATTTTTTTTAATGTCACAGTGTATGATTACCTGTTACCTCTCTTCTGGTATTACTAGCTTGTATGGATGCCTTTACTTGTATTCAGACTGGAAGATAGCTTATAGTTAGCTGGAAACCTCAGAAAAGAAAGGATGTTTATTTCTTAAGTTTTCTATCTCATAAAACCCCCAGACTTCTACATTTAGTATGCTGTGCTGCTAGCTTTGCATCAGGCGCTGAAAAATCCTTTTAGATTTCTATAGATTATGTGAAGGTTTATTACTGTTTTTTTTCTTGTTAATTCAGTTTTTTAAAAGTTTGTGGGATAGACGCACTCCTAAAAGCTTAACATACATTCATTTATTACAATGTGATAGATGTGCTTCAGGTTTAAGAAGAGGCAACATCTTAAATATGACCATGAAGGCGATTTTGGGGGGTATTTGCATAGGGGTTCCTATAACACATTGGCTGTTTAATTATCTGTTTGGTTTTGGTGAGAAACCTAGAACAGGTAATTTCCAATTGTCCATTAAAAGGACAAATCATAGAGATTAGACTGGACTACTTATACCATCAACATGTGGAAACAACCAAGTAAATTTATGCAATTATTAGGTGGTTCTGATGTGTATTGCTTCACTAAAAACTAATCTGGCCACCAGGCATCTAAAACTGCTATTTGCTGTAACACTTGTTCATCTGAAAAAACCCTATGAAAAAGCAGTAGCTTCTGGAGTCCTAGTCTTTATAGCCCTTAGTCTGATTAAGAAGTCATAATAATTCTTTGCTCATATTAGTGATTTAATTTCAAAACAATTAAAGAACCCCACACCAAGTAAACACAGCATATTATGCTTGGAAAAACTATTTTTAGGAAATATGGCTATAAAGCTTGTGAAAAGGAAAATTCTGTTGAAAAACACACAACGGTAGGAAAACTAATCAATTCAATTTGTGTGGTTGTGTTAGAATATTTCATAGATCTCGTGGCATATGATCATAGGGACTTCATGGTCTACTAAAGATACTCAGAAGCCTCTTCTTTTTTTTCTCCTTAAGGGGAAAGAGGAAGGAAAAAAGCAAATGCACCACATGGTGGGCAGTGTAAGTTAACCAAGCTTTATAGTGTAAAGTCTAGTCTTGCTTCATGTGTTCTATGAATCTCTGTCTTGGAATCTGATAGATGCGCATACATGCCATCACCCCCCACCCAGAGCTATATGAGTGGAAAAAGGCTCTGTGTGCAGTTTTTTCAGGTTCTAGCACAATTTTCTCTCATGTCAGCAGGACTGAATAGCAACATTCATATGGCTTAATAAGAACTTTGAGTAGTTCAGGAGATACAATCAGGGATTAATGTTCCTGAAAGTTGTTCTACTGTCAGTTCTGTTGTCCATCTCGTTCTGGCTGTATTCAGGCGAAATGTATTTCTCACTCCCACCCTTTTTATGTTTTAAGGAAAAAAAGTAGTGGTAAGATATTTCACAAGTGGTTTGTTTCCATATGAGCATCCACTCAACTTTTGACTAAAGGATGAGAATTGTACGTGTGAGAAAACACAGCGTGATCTCATGTCAGATTTGGCTACTCTTATCTTGATCTGCTCTCTGGTTTCTGTCATGTTAGAGTAGTCTTCAAAACATTAACTATGGGAATATTTCTGTGTGGCCTTCCAGTATGTACTTTCAGAAGCTTTATAGAGCTCTAGCCAGCTGTGCTGGCAACCTCTTTGGCTGAGGAAAGTACTTATTCATTCCTATTCAGAGTAGCAGAAAACCAAAACAGAATAAAGGCAACATCTGAGATGGGATTGGTTTTGGTTTACCATTTCAATATTTTGGGTTAGGGTTTGTTTCTCAGGATAATGTGAAACAAAGTCATAGCCAGAAATTATCTCAGAGTGAAATTGGTTTTCTTTGGTGAGGGTCTATCCAGTCCTGTTTGCTGTTGGTAAGTTGCTTTTCTTCTTGTCACGCCTACATCAAGGAATTTGTTGCCTCTTTCGTTGCGTCATGAGGCATTTGTTTGCTTTTCAGTTCTGTTTCCCCATCTCTCTGAATGCTTGTTTCTTCGGCACTGTACAACCAGCTTTTTGTTTCATAAAGCTGTTTTAGTACTTGAAAGGTCTCAGCCTCTAGCTGTCTTTCCCTACATCCCTCTATACCCTCTTTTCCCTCAGGCCTTTTAGCATGACTTGCAGAAGTCTTTCCTTTTGGCTTTGTAGTTTTCAGACCACTTTCATGCTGCGTGCTAATTTGTTAGGTCACTGGGAGGTTCTGTGATCTTATTTCAGCTCTAGGCATCTTCATCCTTATTACTTTTCCTGTTGTTAAATCTGGGAATGCCAAATGTGATCCACAGGTCGCGTAACTGTGTATGAAGCCTTTGTCTGTGAATTAAAAGGACAGGTATCTGTCTATTCTTAATTATACACAGAACCAGTGGATTGATCTTTGGTGGCTACAGAGCCTCTTCTGTGTGCTCCAAGACTGGGAGAAATGTTCAGCCCTCGGACAGCAAGCTCTGTCAGACAGATTTCAAGGTGGCCAAAGTTTAGGTATCTAGAAAGGCACATAACTAAGCACACCAGATGTTAGTTGTCTCCCCTTGCCCTTCTTTTACTCCACAAAGCAGAAGGAAGTTGCTGTAGGAACAAGAAGATGTGCTGTGTTACCAGATGGGCCCCTGGGGAGCAATGGAGTTGGGAACACAAAGGCACTGATACTTGAAGGCTTGGGAATGTGAGCTGAGGCTAAGAAACTTTTCCTCTTGCTCCTGCTGTATGGGTGGTCCTGACTGAGTGGTTCAGCCTCTCAGTTTGCCTCAGATTTGGCGAGTTCCACTTAAGTATGAATAAAGTGATATAACATTACTTCTGTTAGTAATATAAATACTCCATTACAAATGCACTCTGAGACAGTCCCGACCTGCCCGATGGCGTCCATTAAGAGGACATCCCAAACATTTTGGGAGCCCCAGCTGTGAATCCCCTTCCACTTTGTGCCATAAAAAAGGGCCACAGTGGAGACTGAGGAGTTTTGTCTCCAAGTAACTGAATTCATCAAGGAAGGTAGTTTTTTTAACGGTTATTTCTTTAAAATCAACATCTCATGGTAAAATAAGTCTTCAAAATTCTAGGATCTTGTTCTAAAGCTAAGTTCATCATATTAGTCTATATTTAATGAACCCAGTATGCAATGGGAGAAACAGCAGGACACAATGTCCTCAGTGGATGTATGTGCACAGAGATTTTGGACAGGGAGTCTGAAGTGTCCTCTCAGTGGTCTGACTTGCCATTAATTCACTGTTGTCCCTGAGCAACACTGTAAAACACCACAGGACCTGGGCAAATCCTATTTTTTCATTAATTCGGTTTCTGTGTTTCATGCGTTGTCATAATGCAGAGGGGTTTGATTTGAGGTCAGTGATCTGCTGCCTCCACTCATGCATCTTATTTGTCATATGCATTGTCTCTGTTCAGGTGTTTAGTTAATAATTGTCTAGTTGACTTAGAAGCACCAAAGAGGAAGCCAAAAGGTGGTGATTTTCTTTTACTTCCCTACCTCTAGAAATAGTTTTCTGTTCTATATATATGACTTCTGATAAAGTGAAAGTTTAGAAAATGAAGTCCCATAGTGCGATTAGTCTTTTCCTTTTTGAACTCCATCCCTGTTTGATGTGTGAAATAAAGAATTACATTTTGTCTTAAAGAAAGGTGTATTTCTTGCACTTAACTAGGTTAATTTTAGCCTGATTTAGTGACAGATATTTGCCTCAACTGCAGCTTGTGACAGAGAGAGAACAGGCTGTACTTTACAAGCTGACCTTTTGAAAAGGTAAAGCAAATAGTCTGAGAGGAGGAGTGGTTGCTATCTTGAGGGTAGTCTAGAAGACATGAGGTTTCTTCCGTTCTGACCCAAACCTGTTGCTTGGTGTGAGTTGGCTGAAATTTGCTATCAACTTTCCTCCACTTTATATAAATTCCCAGTTATCCCCCTATGATAGTGAGCAACAGGTGTAAGAAAGAAAAAGCATTTTCTTTCTGGCTTGGGTAAGTTGAACTGGAACAAGGGTGCAGGAGAAGTAGTTTTAAGTCTCCCTGAACAAGATGTTTTCTGTTACACTTTGCAGATGCACAGGAGTGAACATGGCAGCTGCTCTGCATCTGCCCCATGGCAGGTGGGCAAGACACCTCTACAAATAAGGGGACAGTGCAAAGTATTGTTGCAGTGAACTAAGTGCCCTCTCATGACTGTAGAATTGACTGGTTATGTTATGTCAGTGCAGTCAGGATACCCCTTAGAGCAGCGTTGTTGCTTTGACTGAAGTAAAGTCCCAGAAAAAGTGTGGATTGATTTCCTAAAAAACTTTTATTCCATCTGCAACAGGAAGAAGGAATGTCTTCTTGTTTCAGCATCTGCAGTACATAATGTCATATATTAGGCTGAAAGAGCAGCTGTAAAAGTTGGTTTCTGCTCGAGATGTGCTTTTATCTGAAATGGTCTTTAATACCTTAAACAAAGTTAGTAGTTATTTAGCTGAACTGGTCTTTGAAACCTTACTGCTGATCTTGCTGTTCAAACACAGCTGTGAAGGCCAGAGGGCCCTTCACTTGCAAACTGCCATTTGTGTTTGCACGTATGTCTTTTTAATTGCTCTGCCTACTAAAAAGGTATCATTTCAGGGCAGTAAAAGAATTAAGATTTTGCTTTACTAGATGAACCTCACTCTAGGCATTTAGGGACAAGACTTACAACTGAACTGGATTATCCTTCCGTGAGGAGTAAGTTGCAGACTAAAAGGTGTCTCGGATCTAGTGCAACCACAGTATTCCTCTCACTGGTCGTCAGCTGTAATTTTGACTGAATTCTACAGTAAGCGCATGCACAGTCATTTGCCCTTACTTTGTCTCTCTCAATATGATAGTAACTCTAAAAAATGAACAGATGTTTATTGGAAGAATTCTTTTTAGTCCTGTTACAGTGTGTTTTAAACAAGCAGGAATTTAGAGAAGAGACCACGTCTTTTGACTCCTTGACAAATTCTAAGCTAAATCCTACAAATTCTAAATCCTCTTTGTAATGGTTTTCTGTATTTATTTTGTTTTAATTCATGTTTTTCAGCTTTAAATCTAAGTTTCATGTCTTCACAGGCTTATTTTCGGACAGTAGAGCTTGTTCAGGAGCCTATTCCTGGCTCACCAGGTCTGAGTTTCTACTTCAAAATCAATGGCCGACCCATTTTTCTGAAGGGCTCGAACTGGATTCCAGCAGATTCTTTCCAGGACAGAGTGACCTATGACACGTAAGCCACATTTGATGTTCTCTAAGGATAAAGGATTGTGTTTTCCTCCTCCCAATTCGCTATACACCCTTCATGAAAGGTTGGCTTTAGCAGGTGCAGCTCCTTTCAAGGTAGGACACTAATTGTTGTGGAGGCTTCAGAATTGGGGCTTAATTAACCTGAATAGATTTGAGAGATGTTCAAGGCATGTGTGAGTACTGATGGGAAGGTGATTGTTTGCAGTTCATGGATTACTGGCCTTTTGGGTATTTTTATGGGGACTATACTGTGCTTTGACTGAGCTTTGCTCTGTGTGGTTGGGCAACCAGGACAACAGAACATGCTGTAGTGTGCATTCACATGCAACTTAGAGGCTGCTGCTATGATTTAAGGAGAAATGTCTGGGCCCTGAAAATGTTAAAATGAGATTCAGTCGCAGTCGTTCTCTTCACTCTCTCATTTCCCCATTCTTGCTATGCATATACATGAATATACATTTCTGATTGTGTTTAAAAGAGAATTGGAATTCAAATGATCGACATACAAAGCAAGTAATATCTAAGAAGAAAAGAACGATACGATTAATAAAATACAGTATTTTTAAATCTGGCCCTGCCAATACTTCTGTAAAAGCACTTACTCATATGTGTCATTCCATCTATTTTGTAAGTATTGACAGGAACAAGAATCTTTTTCTGCACAAAAAATTGCTTTATGAGAGCTCTGTCCAGACGTGCAGTCTTAGAAACCAGAGTACTTTGATCCTTTCTGTCAAAGGTATAAGCCTTAGATTGTCTGCTAATGATTTAGGTTCTGTTTTGTTTTTTTTTGTTTTTTTTTTTTATAAGGGTGTTTGTTTCTTTGTTTTTGTAACCTTAGAAACTCCTAAGTGATACAGTTTCACAAAACTTGTATTTTACAGATTAAGGCTACTCTTGAAGTCTGCAGCAGACGCTAACATGAATGCACTTCGGGTTTGGGGAGGAGGAGTATATGAACAAGATGAATTTTACGATATTTGTGATGAAATAGGAATAATGGTAAAAACAATGAACACAGAACAATTATTTAAAAACTGACAAGTACTTGTAAATGAAAATTTGTTTTAAATGAACGAAAACAAGATAATTAATACATAAATTCTAATGATCTTTCCAAAGGATATTATAGAGTATCAACCTGAGAAGTTAGATCAATCTGTTTGTTGGTTGATTGTTTTTTAATTTTTTTTTTAATTTGAATGGGTTCTGATTACAAAGGCTGTTTGTTGAATCTGGAAGTGATATTTTAGAAACTTTACAGAAGTCCATTGAAAGTAGCCATTCTTTTCTCAGTTGTGGAAATGATTTTATTTCTTTTGAAAGTATTTTCTCATTTATAGCAGTAGCTGAAAAGGTTTGGATTTTTTTGGTGCAAACTTTTAATTTGTCCCAAAGTCAGGCATGGAAGGCCTTATCCAAATGGCTATATTGATCAATTCACAATTAAGCATAAATGTAGCAGTAAGACTAACACGTACTGCAATCATTAATCCTAGATGGGTACCTTTGATTATATGAGCTTGGAGACATACTAATAAGTTTTGATTAAGTAGTGACTAGACAAATGAAGGTCAAATTGCATCTGGCATTAAAAATTCCAGGAAGTGTGTTTGGTCTTGCTCTACAGCATAAAAAGCAGGGAAACAGAATTCATATCTTGCTGTCTTCTGCGTGTGCTTGGGAAAAAGAAAGTTACATCTATTTTAGTCATCTGAATGAGTGTCCTGATTTTCAAGGCTTCTGAGGACTTACAGTTCTTTCATTTTTGACACTAGACACCTTAAATAGGCCACTTAGATCTGTGTCTGTGCAGTGTTCAATGTAAGATTCAGATCCTACTTAACAGCCAAAATAACAAGTAGATGCAGAAAATCAGACCCTTTTTCTGGAGGGGGTAGTGATGGAGGTTTTTGGTTTTGTTTCTTCTGGTGGTCTTGCAAAGGCTTAAAAGTGCACTGGAGTCAAACTGTACTGAAGGAAAACCAGTGATGGCTCACTGAGGGAAATAGCATGAGAAAGTTTCTTTCAAAAGAGAGTTTTGACTCCACACAGTCAGTCACTAAAGGATTGCGAGTGATTCTTTGGCAATAGCTTTGCTTTTGTGTACAGTGTTAGGATTATAACAGTCACTAATGAATCCATTACCTCCTGCTGTCCTGTGCCCTATCTTCAATTTTCTTAGAGAATATACACTGAGAAGAGCTGTGGAAAAGTGTGTTCTCACTGCAATCAAAATGCAATTGTGTGAGGAGCTGGTCTGTCTCTCTGTGTAGTACGGTGTTCAGCAGAATGTAGCCTCCTACAGACTGCTTTGGGTTAATGTGCTCCTTCTAGAGGTCTTTCCATTAATATTTGAGATAGACTAGCAGGAATCTCAAAGTTACAGCATTTTGGTAAACAAGAAACCTTACCCATTTCATTAAGCTTCTTCCCTTCCTGTTTATTTGTAGTTCTCCTTCAAGGTACAAATGGAGTTCATTGTTGTTGAATTGAAAGGCCTGTTGTTGTCTAGTGGTATCTGCTTCATCGTTCTTTGAAGAGAAAGATCACTCTATTTGTAGAGGATCTAATTTGTTTCTGCCCCTCTTACTGTGTAAGAGTTGATGTTTTTGAGAGAATTCTGTATGGAAGTGTTTTCTTAATGAGTACACTTTAACATCTGTTAAGTGTGCTCAATACCACATTGGAAGAATTAGTCTCTTTTCACTAAGTCATGGAGATTTGCTGTCACACTTGCAAAGTAGTAAATACAAATTTTTTTCTGTTCAGCTGCAGATTGCCCTATGTTCATGTTTCTAATTATTCCATTGAAATTTACTCCACTTACTGAGCAGTATTCCACTCCTCAATGTAGGCTGTCAGGATCTGATTCCTAAGGGTAGATATTTTTTAAGTCTGATACTGAGGATAACCACAGTGGAGTATGCACATACTGTACCCCATGGAGGACATGACTGTTTTTGTGGTACTTCCCAAGAATAACAAGTAAAACATTTCAGTTCAGTTTTTTAAAATAAATGACTTCTATCTGAACAAAGGATTGTGCATCCCAATAACAATCTATTTTTCCATTCTGTAAAATAATTTACTAACGGGTTTTTTTTAATCTTTCCTTTTCTCTGTAGATTTGGCAGGATTTTATGTTTGCCTGTGCACTTTATCCAACAGACCAGAATTATTTAGCATCTGTAAGAGCAGAAGTTCTTCATCAGGTATTTTGTCCATGTGTCAAAGTTTTGTTTCCTGTTACCTATTTTTGATTGACAAACTGTGTAAGTTAGCTTTCCAAAAGTGTTTTTCTGGAAGTGTTTGTTAGTGTATCTTTAAAAAAAAATTGCAGTTGTGGGCTAAGCACATATAATATGCATGTGGACTTGTAATTCAAGTAGTAATAAAGTGATTTAAAAAAAATAATTTTTAAGGTAAGTAATTTTGCTTGACTCCTGAAACTAAGTTGTATTTCAGGTACGGCGTTTAAAATCTCATCCATCAATTATTCTGTGGAGTGGTAACAATGAAAATGAAGCAGCAATTTCAAGCAACTGGTTCTCCATACCTTGTGACAAAAGAGAAGTCTATATCAGAGACTACTTGATGCTTTATGTGAAGAACATACGAGAAATAGTTCTTCGTGTAAGTGCTCTCAAGAAACTGTAGGGGGATATGCCTTGGCAAATGGTTTTAAGCTGGGATTTCCTTTTTTTTAATTTAATTCCTTTTGAGAAATTAAAAACAGCATGTTATTGAGAAATTGTCTTTTCCAAGCTCTTCTAAACAACTCTCTAAACTTAAAAGTTATTCTCAGAGTAAAACAATAAAAAAAATTACTTGTGTCTTTAGCATTTTCTGATATGTAAAGCAAGACCTGAAAATATAGTGGATGTTGTTTCTTTTTGCCTTCTGATTTTTAATACATTCACAAATGCCTTTGCTTCCAGTGGACAAAAATCAGCTTGCCCATTAATTAATTAATTAATCTAGATGATGAGGTTTCCTTTATCCTGATTTTGTTGAAGGATACTGGAAAAAGCATCTAATGACCTTCAGGTCTTTTAATAGCAATTCAAGAAATCCATAAAGATGTCATTTTTTCAGTGTCTTCTTTCGGTGTTTGACTGAAGATTTTTTGCTTAAGTAGATTAAGCAAAAGTGATGCCAGACATTGTCCTCATACTGTGTAGTCATTATATTGTGTGTTTTTGAAAAAACAAAATAATGGTATTCTACAGTACATGAAGGCAAAATAAAATACCTTGAGATAAAACTTAAACTGTGAGCATGCATTCCACAAACACCTGGAATCTGTGAAGGCTACTGTGATTTGCTACTAGCCATTTTGCACAGCTTTTAGTTTTATTTCTCCTCCTAGAAGTGTTTCAGTTCTTTATTATTTAATGGAATCTGCTTTTATCTAACTTTTTTGTGTGTATGTAGAATGAAATTTGTTGAAAAGTCCCAAATTGATGTCACATAACTGTCTAGGGATTGACAAACAATTCTTGAACCACAAATGAGTATTCCAAATTCTTTTGCTAGCTAAGAGACAAAATGCTGTAAGAATTTTGTCCAGTCAGAACTTTCTTCTTCAACAAGGGGATAAGTTTTCATATCCCTAAAAATGCTAGTGGTCTTTTCCTACCTTGTTATCCCTTTTATAGTATGATCTTACTGACTTCAGAGTATGATAGAGTTACTCTAATCTCTGTCCTTTTCAGGATGAGATGCATTTAATATTCTGAGGCTCATGATCTGAAGTTTCCCTTTGCTAAGACAGGCACTCAGTGACAGCAGTATTACTGCTTGCTATTGGAGGCTACTGGCATTGTCAGTGGAGTTGTTGTACTCTGAGAATTTAGAATGTCTTTCTATAGGAAAAGATGAGATATGAGGTAACAACAAAATGAGGCCAGGTTTGGAAGAACATGCTGAAAAGGATCCTACTCTTGAGGGCAGTTTTGCTTTCTAAATGGTAATGGTGTCTCATATTCCTGCTTAATACATTGATTCTAGATTTCTGTATTGAGCTGTTGGTAGAGGTATGCTGTGCTGTTTCTGGTGATTGGTTGCGTGAATTGGATGGCCAGTGCATGCATGGCAATGTGAGGTGTTGTGCCTCGATCCTGGGTTTTGGTTACAGTTCACTTGTGTAGCATTGCCATCCAAGAGGGACCCTCTTTGATTTTAAATGCATAGAATAACTATTTTCAGTGCCAGGAGGAACCATACAGTGAAATAACTTCAGGTCGTGTACAATACAAGTCAGCTGACGAAACCTGTAACTACTAGTGATGCTGGACTGTATTACTTGAAAAGACTTCTAACCTTGAGCTAAAGACTTCAGAGAATCCTGGATATCCTGTAATAAACAGTTTCAGTTAATTATTAATTACTCACGTTAAAAAAAAAGAAAAGGAGGAACAAACTATTTCTTAAAATGAAGCACATGTCGAAGTGCATTACTGTGTTGGAGCCAATTGCTGTAACTCATGACTGGTAACCAACTCAGGCATCTATTTTATTACAAGTAGGGTGCTAAATAAATTGTACCTGCAAAAGGATTCCTTCAGCACTTTGTAGGGTACTGTTAGAAGATTAAGTATTGTAAGTCTACTGAGGCTATAAATAAAGACAGCTCTGAACAATTTGAAATGTAACCCTTTTTGTAGTCCCTTATATCTTAATATGCAGAGCCAGCTAAAATGACAATAACCTGTAATGATACCATCCAGGCATTAGAAGTAGAACATCTTGGATTTGTTAGGACTAAATTTAAGTGACTGTTTAATAAGAAAGGAGTAAATCATGGCCTTGTTCCTGCAAAAACACTGCAAAAGTAATTTTCTATGAAGAAGTCACAGTACTCAAATATTAATGTTCCTTGAGTTTATTTTTCACGAAGCACACTTTAAATAGCCTTCATTAAGAATTTAGAAGCATATAAAGATAGAAAATCTCTTGATGTATGGAGAGAATCCCTCAGAACAGCAGAGCAAGCAATATCATGCCCAGCTGTCCTCCAAGAATATAAGTAAGAAGCTCATTAAGCAAGTAAAGATGATGAATGCTAGGACATAAAAGGGAATGCTTCCTAGGTGGTGACTCAGAAATTTGCAAAAGGCATGTTCTCCACGCACTTCCCCTTGCCCAGCCTGCCTTTTCAAAATGTGATCTATGTATATAGATGATAAAAGCCAATCACTTTGTGAGGGTGTTGTGTTTTTGTTCTGTTTTTCTAAAATCCCAGGAGGATAGGAGTCGTCCTTTTATTGCATCCAGCCCCACCAATGGCTTGGAGTCAGTTAAAGAAGGTTGGATCTCCCAGGATCCTTATGATACACATTATGGTGACACTCACTTTTACGACTACAACAGTGACTGCTGGAACTGGAAAGTGTATCCCAAAACTCGTTTTGCTTCAGAATATGGATTTCAGTCCTGGCCTTCCTTCAGTACCATCGAAAAGGTAAGGCTGGGCTTTCACACCTGTCTCCTCCACTCTCGTTTAGTGAGGGCCATGAGTCTCTTCCCAGCAAACTACAGCATCCAACCTGTAGTTTGGGTAATGTATTACTAGGTGTAGTATGGCACAGGTGGGATGGAGGTGTGTGCTGGTGTGGAAGGAGGGGATGAAACTGTACTGTTTTCCTCCTGAATGTTCAATACACTTGCCTTGAAGTTGCAAAAGGAACCTGATTTAGACGAGAGGCTACTATGACACTATTAGTTTTAGTAGTAATTCTACTTAATGTATAGCTTAGTAATGATTGCCTGACATCTCTTTCCTCTTGTGGTGTCGAAGGATGTGTGCTCATTAAGAAAGGGAAGAAACATGGCAAAAGCTGAATTGTGATGGATTTTAACTTTTTTATTTTTGTAAATTTTAGCAATTTATTTCACTTAAATACTTTGCTTCTTAATGTATTGCATATAAGAGGATTTGGTTTTGTTTCTGTTGGGTTTAGGTATTATATGTTCTATCTTATTTATCTAATTGAAGCAGAGACATATCATGCTGTTTGTCCATTCGTCTATGGCATGATGAATATCATGTTGATACTCATGCATGCAACCAAAAGGAGTTCAGAATGTTCTTTTAAATTTGCTGGGCAAAATATATTATCTGAGGCATAATCAGAACATTTATCCATATTAATAACAATGAAAATTATTCAATCCAGCCTGAGAAGGAACAAATTTCAATAAAAAGATTTTGTAGATATTGTAATTACAATGAAAGCTTGGCAGTAATAACTGTGTGAATAACAGTATGCTGCATTGTTGTTGTTAGTTGAAAAAAGCTGGTTTATGATCATGTTTCAGAGGCAGGTTTTGAAAATATATATGCACATTATTAGGTTTATAGCCCTACTAACTTCTGTAACTCTTATGCCTAAATGTACTTGACCAGAGTACGTTCTTCCATGTTAATCTAGGGTGTTTCTGATTTACTGTGAATGCAAGCAAAACTCTGAGATCCCTTGACCAAACTGAACCTTAGGGAAAAAAGTGAAATGCCGTTGAGCCAAAAGTTGCTCTTCTGGGTTCAGCAGTAATGTCTGTTTCCATCTGTTTGTACAAGGAGTGTAAGCAAAGGCTGTTACTAATTCAAAATCCATGCACGGCTGCCTAAGGCACTATAAAAATCTACTACCAATTTTAAGGTTTTTGCATGTTGTCAGGAAGATGTAACGGGTGTCATTTCCTTGATATCCTGACAGTCATTAAATGTCCATTTTATCTTTTCATTCTGACACCTTACTTTTTTGTTTTTTAAAAGGTTTCTTCTGCTGAGGACTGGTCCTACATAAGCAATTTTTCTCTGCATCGGCAACACCATGACAGTGGCAATGTTCAGATGCTTCAAGAAGTTGGGTATCATTTCAAGCTTCCCCAGAGCACAGATCCTGTAAAGAAGTTCAAAGATACAATTTACCTCACTCAGGTAACAGCGATGTCTTGTGTATAAGTATCTGCCAGTACTTGTTCCATTAGATTCTGTCAGCAGTCAGTGTTGGAACTGTTCTCTTAGGTAATGCTCAGTCATACAGAAATTTCTATACTGAAGCATTTGAAAGCCCAGTTTAGTTTGGAAATAACTTCTCTCTTCTGTATGGGAGAGACTCCTGTTTTTGTCATAGAAGGGCTGAAATACTTTTCAGGGAATTACCCAGAAACTGGCTTAACTGGGAGATAGTCCGGCAGTGTGTGCTACCATGGTCCCTGTCCCCAGCTGGGCTTACTCATGAAGCTGGTGGAGGATGCAGGGATGGCCTTCCATGGTATGAGGTTATTCCCAGATTTACGTGTTACTTCTTGTTCTAGGGTGGGTGTCTTTTGCTCTTCATGTGGCCCCCTAGGCTCGTTGCTTTGATTTTTTGCCACATGGAACACACACGCTTTTGAAACAAGATTTTTTTTCTAGATAATGTAGTTTTCTAAGATTATTAGTAGCTTTTATTTTGTTAAGGACTCAGATATTGATATTTTAGAGAATATATTTTGGGCTTTTTTTCAGATCAGGAGGCTATATTTTTTTCTTCATTCACAGGAGTTTTACCTCATGCTTGTTTTTTTATTTGTGATTTCTTTGAAAGTTTTAACAAATGCGTAGTAACTTTCTGATGCTATTAGGCAAATTTAAAGTGCTGTTAATTTTTGGTGTGTTTCAGGAATTTCAGAAACACTCTTGATGGAAATAACTGCACACTAAGTTTTTTATGTTTGAGAGTGCTGTCAGCAAGTTTTATATAAAAATAAAACAGCTTGAGAATTTTAGGCACTCTTGAAAAGAGAACAAGGATAGATGATGCTGTGAAACTGAAACGGGAGTAAAACTTGCACAGCAAGGTCCTGACTCAAAAAGCTATGAGAGTTTCTGTAGGGTTGTCTGTCAGGGCCTTATTATGAGGTTGAACAATTGAAGAATACCAAAATAAGGATAGCAAAAAAGACAAAGAAAGTAAACTTGACTCTAGTGGTTAACTAGTTTATGTTTACCTTTTGAGCTGTCCTAAAGATTTTCAACTTTATTTTAAGAATTTCTATTAATATTTCCACAACCTAGTAATGTACTTTGTGGAGAACATAACAGGCTGTTTGGCATCTGTTGAGAACTTGGCTAGTGAAAAACTATGAAAAGTGTTTTTTAGATGAAGTGGGGAAGGAGAAAAGAAGTGGGAATGCAGATGAGGGAAAGTAGTGCTTTTGGTGCAGAGTTTTGACTGTATAATGGGAATATGTGCTGCAAGTTCAGATTGCAGGGGTTAGATATCAAGCTGATATGTACTGGAGATAGTGCAGCACCACATAATTTTGCAATTCTTGGGGGTTTAAAGTTATGTGCTGCTGCTGTGAAGTCTGTGTTGTATATTAATATGTTCACACATTTTGAAAGGAAGTAAAATACAATATACCAAAAATATTTTTTTATCCATTTGTTGATCAAGGTGATGCAGGCTCAGTGTACAAAGACAGAAACTGAATTCTATCGTGTTAGTCAAAGTGAAATAATCAAGGGCGAAGGACATACAATGGGAGCTCTGTACTGGCAACTCAATGACATTTGGCAGGCACCTTCATGGGCTTCCTTGGGTAAGTTTTGTGACAGTCTGGCAAAAAGCACCAACTACCAGTCTTGTTTTGTTTTCCTCATCTGGAAGGGTGAGAATAAGAAGTATGGCTCTGCTCTGTCTCTTGGGCGACGTTACAAACTTTGAACCTATTTCTGTCCATCCTTTAGAAATACTTTCTAGAAAAGTGTTTTTTCAGGATCATCCTAATAGGCATGAAAGTGGAAGAGAGTCTAGAACAAAGCAATTATTTTCCTATGGAAGTTTTGCAGCTTAAGTTCAGATTTATCAGCCACTAATTCTTACCCTTGCTTTATCAAGGTTTAGGTTGAAGAAGTTAAAACTGTATGTAACTCTTAATTTCTTAAAAATACCTCTTTGTTTAAGCAGCATTCTCATTTCTCCCAAGGAAATAATATCACTGAAGCCAGACAAAGCTGCTTGTTAGGAAGGAATGATGGTTAAGATTGAGGATACAATCCCTCTGGGAGGTGAACTTCCAACTACTGTCCCTTTTCTTATGTAGAGTTGGATCCTCCCAAAACTGTGTGTAATATCTTTGAGGTTTTTCCAGAAAAAAATCTTTGCATTGTTTGCAAGCTAAATTATTTTTAAATTAGAAAGGTCAATTATTTAAAAATTGGAGACTTCTAATAAATTCTGTTTCTAAAAGGGAAATCCCTAATCATATTTATTGTCTCATCTGTACAGATGCATCTATGCACCCGGTTACCCTGCGTGAGAATGGTCAGAGAGGGAGGTAGTTGGATAAGAGGGCAAGAAGGAGCACCCATGTATAATTTTGCTTTCTATGATTTCAACAAATTGGGTTGATTTTTTTTTTTCTTTCTGCCCCCCCATGGTAAAATGATCAAAACCTCTCCCTTGAGTTGGCAGTAGTGCACTGTCAAAAAAACAACAGAATTGTGATCCTGTTCTGACCAGATGGGATTTACAGTGTAAAGGCTGGGCATCTAGATTTCTTCTGGAGCCAGCTGGGGGAGAGATGGTTATCTTCAAATGTGATTCGTCATGTCCTTAGCCGTCTAATTACTGGCATGAATTATCTTCTCTGTGCTGAATTTGATTTTCATAGAACTTCATATGATATCTCTCACCCAGTGTAGCTTCTGAGGAGCTCTTTATAGGAGGTGACTAGCTGGGATTTGGTGTCTAACTTGATGTCAGATGAGGTGAATCACTCTTTGTGACTAAATTATTCTGCTAATATGCTATTCACACATGGTATCTCTGTATATATTTATTATATATATTATTTTTCTTTTTAGAACACAAAAATAGGATAATCAGACACAAAGAGCTAAGTCAGGCAGTAAGAAATAAGGGAGGAATGAGGAATGTGTGGTATGAGGAAAGTGGCTGTTTCATGTTCCATTTTGCCTAGAAGTTCTTTTGAAATGGAGAACTGTTCTGTGGCAGCTGTATAGGGCTTGGGTCAATTCTCTTTCAATTTTGTGTATTTCTTCCATATTCTGGCTTTGAAAGTCTTGATTTAAGCATTTCATGAGTGTGAAGAAATAAGAGTGAACTAGAAAAAGCTGAGTGTGAAGCTCTTGATCTGTCCTTAGAACAAAATGCAATTTGGCCTTGCTTTGAAAAAAAATGAGCCCACCCCATCTCTCTTTCTCTGGAAGATGTTTGTCCATCTCCATTTTTGTTATTTTTCTTTTTTTTTTTTTTTACTTATTCATCCAAGCAAAATAAGTGCAACAACAAAGGAAAACAAACTAGTAGAAGAAACGGGCTTATTTATTTAAATGTTAAGACAGTGATCCAGCTATAATGTTCATTTTCCATGACTTTCTAGACTTGTGTTAGGAAATGCAATATCCCAGTGTTCATTTTTACGATTCTAGCAACGGCTGATGCTCTAAGTGCCTGAAGAGAAAAAGATGCTTAGAAAAATGTCTCTTTGTAAAGACAGGTGTATTGATAGATGAAGAGATCGTGGAGACCATAAATGTCTTTTTAAGACATCTCCAGCTTTTTAAGAGCTGACATCACTGTAGAAAATACATCAAATACTTGAATTATTCATATGTTGTTGAAGTTGGTTTAGAGAAGAGAAGCTCAGCAGAGATACAGCTGCCCCTTTGTTTTGTTCTATTCCCTCAGTGGAATGAGGAAAGGTTTAATATTCATTTAATTAGGCAGTGTGGTAGAGGGATTTTGAAATGCTAATGGCTGAAATTATGCAAAACTTCGGAGAAATTAGTTTTATTTGCACTTCAAAAACATGTTTCTGCATCTTGTGAGATGGCACAGTGGTATCACCAGTAAGTGCTTTTATTTAAATCTCTTATTTTGCAGAGAGCCATGGAGGGGCTTACATAATTTCCCCTACAAAGCAGAAATGTTTCCTCATGAAGTGGGGAGGGAAGAAGGTAGCATATGTTTATCCTCTTAATTTTTACCATTAAGATGTTTGCTTGGGATTGAATGAAAACACAGCACACTGTCACGGTACTTCTGCCTTTGGCTCAGAACTGAACAGCTTTTATCACAACTGGGTTTTGACTGTTAGCACTTAGTTGTGGAGCTGGTTGTGCCTGTGTTGAGTGCTTTAGCATCCATGCAGTATGTTTTGGTGAAGAGTGCTGTGATACACATGGTAATTTATCTCACTCCCAGACAAGTGTAACCTGGAGGTACACAACTCAGTTGTCACGAGGTTCCCTTGAACAGATAACAGCGTTTTATTGCAGGTTCAATATTTAGAGCCCCTGGTGAGCCCTGGTACAACCTATTATGGAGAATAATTGATTAGAATTCATGAGACTGGGGTGAAGAAAGAGCTAGCAGCATGTTTCTCGGATTGCATTTAATGGTGTGAAATGATTAATTTAAAACCATTTCAGGGAGAACTGTTTGCTTTCACTCCTATCAGTGTAGAAGCTTCAGGGAAGAGTCAGAAGAAAGGGTACTGGGGTCTCATTACAAACTTAATTTTAGTTTCCTGGTTTGATACCACAGTGAAAACCCTGTGTTAATATCAGGAAAAAATTGGGGAACTTGGATTTCTTTTTAGAATTTATTTAAATGTGGTGGGAGGAAGAGAAGACCGCCCCAGGGCTGTTTTAAGTAGGTTTTGCCTCTTGCCTTTGGACATGCATGACTGTAACAGGAAAGTTTAAGCCCAGAGGTTTCTCACGATAACCTGATCTTCAGATTTCTTGCATCAATTTTTGGGATGGGGGAAGGGTATTTATGTGCAACTTGCCTGTTTTTAAATAAAGAAACGTGGCTCTGGCCTTACGGAAATCAAGACAACAGATGACTTGAATGTTGTTTTTTCTTAATTAGTGAGCCTCAGTTTTCTATGCTGTCTAAAGTTACTTTGACAATTATATAATTTTTTTTTACTACATTTAATTATATTACCGGTTGTTGAAAAAGTTTTTGTTGGAAGACACTTTCTGTGTGAAACTGCTACAGTAGTTAAGCTTTGGGTCTTCAGAATGGCTCTAGGTTTTTTTGGAAAGGGAAATATCAGCCTCAAAAAGCTGATGTGCAGACTAGTGATGTTTTCCAACATTGCAAAACAATAGCTATAGTAGTAGTAGAATGGGTTGTGAAATGGAGCAGAGTTCTAAGTGTGTGGTTTCTTTGTTTTTGTGTGTTGGTTGGGGTTGTTTGTTTTTGTTTCCCTGTGGAAGAGTAATGCCAAATTTACTCTGAGTTGTTTACTCCTTTGTACAGGGTTCTTGAGGATCTCTCTGTCTGCTGCCCAGATAGCAAACCTTCTCTTTGCCTCCAGTAATAATGGCAGTGGTGCTGTGTAATTGAGCTGGAAATCAAGGCACAGCAGAGATTGAGAGAAGGGCCTGTTCAAAGAGAAACACAATTTTATGTTACACTAAGTAACACAAACTGTCTACATCAATTGCATTATTGATTTACATATTTAAGACAGTTGAAGCCTATATTTTCATCATGTAAATTAAGCTCAGGAAAAAAATTCCAGTCAACAGGCACTGAAACAACAGCCCAAGCTGGATAACTTGTCTGAACTCTGGTGGCCTCTCTCTGGGGTCTGCAGTGAGCAGCATCTATTGCACTAACAACTGAAATTCCTGAGAGTCCTGTAGCAGTCCTGAGAGCTTTAGGGATTTCAACCCTCCCAGATCTTCCCTGTCCATTTCTCATACAAGGCCCATTGCTTTTGTATGTTTGATCAGATACTGCCCTGCAGTTTACTCTGTTTCAGATAATCCATCCTCAGTCCAAATCTCTCATCTTCTCATGTATAATGACCCTGAAGAGTAATTTGTTGGCACTCCCTGTTACTGGCAGATTTGTCCTTTAAACCCACTAGTGGTTTTGGTCAGGAATTCTCCTTGGAATGCCAGAATATGGCTTCAGTCTTATCACCAGGGCATCAGGCCCAGCTGGCACAGGTAGGTCCTGCTTGGCCAGCCTCTGTGACAAGGTGACCTGACTGGTGGATGAGGGAAAGGCTGTGGATGTTGCCTGCCTGGACTTTAAGACCATTTCCCACAGCATTCTCCTGGGGAAGATGGCTGCTTGTGGTATGGATGAGTGCACTGTTCACTGCAAAAGCAAACTGGCTGGATGGCTGGGCCCAGAGAGTTGTGGTGAATGGAGTTACATCCAGCTGGCAGCCAGTCATTAGTGGGGTTCCCCAGGGATTAGTGTTGGGGCCAATTCTGTTTAATATCTTTACCAATAACCTGAACGAGGAGATTGAGTACACCCTCAGTCAGTTTGCAAGCACCAAGTTGGGTGGGAGTGGTAGGAGGGCTCTGCAGAGGGATCTGGACAGACTGCATTAATGGGCCAAGGGCAGTTGTATGATGTTTAATAAGGTGAAGCACCAGGTCCTGCACATGGGTCACAACAACTCCATGCAGAGCTACAGGCTGGGAGCAGAGTGGCTGGAAAGCTGCCAGGAGGAAAAGGACCTGGGGGGGCTGGGGGTCTTCAGGCTGAACATGAGCCAGCGTGTGCCCAGGTGGGCAAGGCCAGTGCCATCCTGGCTTGTGTCAGGAATAGTGTGACCAGCAGGTCCAGGGCAGGGATTGTCCCTCTCTGCTTGGCACTGGTGAGGCCGCACTTCTAATTCTGTCACCAGTTCTGGGCCCCTCAATGCAAGAAAGACATGGAGGTGCTGGGGAGAGTCCAGAGAAGGGCAAAGGAGCTGGGGAAGGTCTGGAGCACAAGTTGTATGAGGAGCAGCTGAGGGAGGTGGGGTCATTTAGCCTGGAAAAAGGGGTGACCTTATTACTTTCTACAACTACCTAAAAGGAGGTTGTAGCCAGGTGGGGGTGGGTCTATTCTTGGAAGTAACAAGTGACAGGACAAGAGGAAATGGCCTCAAGTTGTGCGAGGGGAGGTTTGGATTGAATATTAGGAAAAATTTCTTCACTGAAAGGGTTGTGAAGTCTGTTCAGGGAAGCGGTGGAATCATCATCCCTGCAGGTATTTGTAAGATGCATAGATGTGGCACTCAGGAACACGGTTTAGTGATATACTTGGCAGGTGAAAAGTTGAACTTAATGATCTTACAGGTCTTTTGCAATGTGAATGGTTCTGAAGTTCTGTATACTGAGGAGCACCAATGCACTGAGTGTATTCATCAGTTTATCAACAGTCTGTTTTGAAGAAGCTCGGCAGCCTCCCAAGAAGTTTTCATTCAGACTGATCTCTCTGGTTTGCTTCAGTGCTAGTAATTTGAATGCCAGTGGTGGTTCTGGCAACAGGCTGATCTCACAGCACAGTTGAATCTTGCATGGGTTTTCCAGGCAGATTTGAGCTTTTCTTGTCTGTTCGCCAAGCTAGCAGGTTGCGAACTTTCTGAGAACAAGGTGGCATGTAAGGTGCTAAGCTGGAGCTAATGCACTTTGCTCTCCACAAAGTTCATTCCTGTTTACGTGGAATGTAGGCAGAGCATATTCAGGTCGACCTGGGAAAGTCACAGACACGCCCTTTAAAGGCTACATTGCTCTGGATAAAGTCTTATGAGATGTTTGAAAGTGCTAAGAGCTTTGCTCAAGCACCAAAACACAGAGAGGTAATTAGTTACAACAGAACCATATTACTGAAAATATTTTTCAGCATCTGTGGACTTTAAACCTGTTGTATAAAACAGAGAGCCAGAAACAAGAATGAAACCAGTGTCTTAACTTTTTTTTCCTTATGACATGGTGCAGCTGACTTGCTGCTTCTTTTTAGGGCATTTTCAATGACAGATAATGGGTGAGCAAAGGCAGACTTAAAATGCTGACAGTGGGTGCTAGATGGAAGGTTAATAGAGGAAGAAATGGAAGCAGCTTTTCTTTCAAAATGATTATGTGGCACTGTTGCATCTGGCAAAGTTCCTTTTTTTTGGAAAGGATACAATGTTTGATGGCTTTTCCAGTTTAATGATAGATTTCCAAAGTATGAAAATTAATGAGACATCTCATTAAAGAGGCAATGGGAACTGATTGGCATGTATCTCTCAGGGATAGTAACTCCCATGAAGTAAGTGTTGTCCCTAGATCTTGGCAGATTCATGTTGCCAAGCTGAGCTGTCTTTGGTTTAAGAACTTTTTTGTCTTTGTTGCTATTCATGTTCCTCTAAGAAAGAGGGGGACTGGAAAAGGGGAAGAGAGCGTTTTGTATAAGCACCAAAAGTCAGATTCTGGTGTCTCTTTTTATAGTAGCAGTAGTTTGTAGCAGTGCCATCGATGCCAGGGTGTTTGTCTGGATTCTCAACATCGATGCTCTAGCTGCTTGCTTAATGTGTGGTACGCCATGTCAGCCTTGTCACTTGTGCTTAACACTTTATTTAGCTGAATGACAGAGTAGCAACGATAGGACCAAGAGGTAGAAAATACAACCTTTTGGTCAAGTTCTCAGTAAAGCTTGAAAGAGCATCAAATCTTTTTCAGAGCAGAGCCTTTTGTGGAAGGAAGCAAGAGTACCTTCCGTGATAACTTTGCACTTGATAGAGATGAAAAACGGTGGAGGGGGTGTTGTATTGCCATAGCAGGGCCAGAAAGCACAGGAAGAGACTGTGTGCCAAGGCAATATTGGATTCAGTTTGAATTTTTCTTCTTTTCAACCCATTTCAGAGTATGGTGGTAAGTGGAAACTGCTCCATTATTTTGCTCAGAACTTCTTTGCACCACTTCTGCCTGTGGCCTATGAAGACCTAGGTGTGCTGTACATTTATGGTGTCTCAGATCTTCATGTGGACCAGAAGCTGACTTTGAGGGTAAGTGCTACCTCTCACCACTCTTCTGTGCATCCTGCAAAAATGTGAGAACTTGAAATGAGTACATCTTTGTATAGATAAGCTGCAAGCCATGTTCAGGCACAATGAGGTGCGACTCTAGTTTTTGATCTTCTTAGGGACAATACTATCCTTCATTATATTAGTGTGTACTGCTTCACAGAAGAAGGAGTTAATTGCTTTGCTTATAGTCTGTAGGTATAAGTCTGAAATTAACTATTCTGTTGTAATCTTAAAGGTATTGATAGTTAAATAAAGTGTGAAAAATAGTACCGCACTACTTACCAAAACTATTCCCTGGGTGTTAGAACTAGATTAACTGACTTAAATAGCAGGGGAGGAAAGGGATTTTACTATTGCTTACCAGTACTCAAAGTATACCGCTTTGGGAAAAGGATTGGATTATTTTCTGAAATATTAAGAGAACTTCGGGGTATACTTTATTTGCAAGGTCACTTATGCAATGTCATGGTTTTTCGATTGATTTTCTATTGTTTTCTGATAATGCTATAGAAACTGATACAATTTTTTAGGCAGTATTTGGGCTGCTGAGTTGTGCTGTGGAGAACAGTCTTCCTTTTCTACTTTTTACATTTTGTTGCTGTTAATCATGGCAACCAGATCCCAAATGAATTCAGGGACCATTTTGTTCTGCAAGATGTAACTCCTGACACAGAGTGTGTCCCATATGAAAACTCTGGTAAGGATAGAAAAACAGACCTGAAATAGCTAGACATTTTGGAACTAGTAGTATGAGTGTGTCAGTTCCTAGTTCACTGCTCTGTCTGGTGGACTTCCATGAATTTTTGGATATATAAGGTTGCTTATATGTAGAATATATGCTAGAGAAAGTGGTTACAGTTTCTGGACAGTCAGTTTTTTTGAGTTGGGCTGTAGTTATAGAAACTGTTTATTTCTGGTCTGAGTTATCCTAACAGACTTACATTCAGATTTTCTGATAACATCAGAGAAGCACTGGCAGTGGGGTAGGTCTGATGAATACAGTATTTTGCACTTCAAGAAAATTTGGAACTTAACTTTTGAAAGGGGTTAAGATTGATTTCTGACTGGAAAAACGTAGCTCCTGTTAAAAAATAACCTAAAATTTATGGAATAAATAGAATGTTGTAGTTCTCATTATGTGCTTATCTTCCAATTTATGCCTTTTTTAAAAGGTATGTTCATAATGCATGGATAATGTCTGGGAACATGTTTTGCTGTATTAATGTAACTTTCATAATCCCTTTTAAGATGTTGCTGTTTGCTTCTGTTTAGTGGTGATTATGCAGAAACCCTAGCTTACCCAGTTGGGTTACATCAGATAACACCAAGCAATCTTAAGAAAATCCTTTGCTTGACTTTTTTTAATCAAGATGAGGAGGAAAGAGTGTCAACAAATTAGTCACTCACTAATTCCATTTCCCAGCACTCCCTTGGCAGGAACTGGCAATCCCCTCCTCTTGAGGAGCCTGGAGAAAACAAAAAGTCTTGCATATCAAGAACAACAGCAGCTCCAGACTGTTTGAAATGGACTTACTGTTTTTAGAATGATCTAATTATTATGCCAGATCTATTATTTAAATTTTTGTGGAGTTTCTTGCTAGGTGAAATCAGCTGGGGCTGTCAGGAAAGCATCTGTTGCAATGAGCAGTCTGAAACCCAGGATGCTGCATTGTTTTCACAGATGTAGCTTTCCTAAGCTTTGTGCTCTCTCAACATGCTTGTTAGGTCGTTGTGTACGCCTGGAGTTCTTTGGAGCCAGTATGCACCCTTACCAAAGAAGGTGTGACTGTTAAAGCACAAAGTGCTGTCCCCATCTACAAGGAGTCCATAAGTGATGTTCTGGAAAGATGCAGAAATTGTACCAGGAAAAGCTGTGTTGTTACTTTCTGTCTTGTGGGAGAAGATGGTCTCCGGAGTCCTACGAACCATTTCTTCCTTTCATCACTAAAGGATGCTGTAGGATTAGAGAAGACCCAGCTTAGTGTAAGCATCAATCATGCTAAATTACTGTATTTGGTTTTACTAATCTTACCATTTTGAGTGGCTTGCCTGCTATGCAGTATCTGATTCCACTGAATGTTCTTTCTCCTTAGTTATTGCTACTTTAGCTTCCATGTTGAGTTCAAAATCAAATTTTTTTTTCTGTCTCACTATATGAATATCTAAATAAGACTGGTGGGGTTTTTGTTTGTTTGTCTTCCTGGGTGTTTTTTGCCTGGGGTTTGTTTTGTTTCAAATAATGAAGTCTCCCTTTCATTTTTTAGACTGTCTTTCACCTGGTTGCTGTAGCGTTGCTCCTTTCTTTCTTTTTTGTCCTTAAGAAAAAAGCATGATGACAAGTGTTTTGGCTTGCAGACAGTAATGCCAGTATTAGGTGATCCTAGTTCAGCTGAGTGTGGAATGCATTATTGTCATAATATTTCCTCTATTTCCTTTTGAAGTGCTGTGATTTCCTCTGGAAGTGCTCAGGCTCTCAGATCAGTGTACCATTGCTAACATGCAATATTCCATGCTCCTTTCCTCCTTCTTCAAATCCCTGCCCTCCAGAAAGGGTTCTGATTTGCTTAGTAGTGATTATTTCTTAATAGCTGACAAGTGTGTCAGTCTTCTGAACAGGCACAAAAATTATGAGTGTTGTGTAACATTTTGTCAATTTGCTGGTTTTGCCTGTATTTCTTCTGCTCCTTACAAGCTTGCTGTATATAGAGGGAACACACATGCCATCTGTGTGTGTACACACACATTTTGTTAAACTTCACTTCTTAGCATGTACATCTTACTGCAAAATTCTTAATCATCAAATTGGCAGGGTAGGGACTTGCACATTCTCACATTTGGCTTTCAAACTGCAGTTTTGCTCTTTGGGGCTAAACTAAACAAGGGGGGAATAGAGGTCTTTAATCTCTTTGAATCTGGACCAGCATAATTGCTTTACAAAAAGAAAATGGGCCAGATTTCCCCCTCTTATCTCTTTCACAGCAGCACAGCCTGCCTTCTGTGTATACAAAGAAAAAAAATCAGCCTGTTTTTATTTTTTTCATCTGGTGCCACAATCTGGAGTCTGAGTCATGCTGGGTTTTTTTTGTGGGTGACGTCATCAATAATAAAAGCTCTGCAACTGGAGCATTGCTGGGAAATTTCACTCCTTTATCCCATAGCTGTGTTGTCTTTGCAATACTAGCTAATAAGGATAGCTACCAAGGCTAAGTGCAAAGTGGTCATTTTAAGAAAGTATGAAGCTATGATAAAAAAAATTATTCTGTTTTGTAAGAAGCTGGTGCTTCTATACATAGTTACTAATAAACGAACTAGACTTTCAAATACATTGCTAATCCAAGAGCTACTGTTTTATAGCATTGCTTTAAAAAAGCATGAAGGCAATAGCGTTTCTTCAGGAAACATGACATGTAAAAAACGTGTGCCTTTTGTTAAAAATGCTAAGTGTTGTTTTTCATGTAACTGAAACATGATATCTGCACTGAATATAATTTGTCTTCTTTTTATGGATAGTTAATTGGTATTTGAAAATTATGTAGCATAATATTTCACTATAGTGAATGGGCAGTGCTGCATGAAAATGCATCCTGGTTGGGATTTTAAGTCTCCCTGAAGATTAGCTACTGGTAGAACTTGGTATAAAACATTATACCTTGTCCTGATATTTTACAACTGTATTTCTTTTTTTATATTTTACTAAACATATTAGAAGGGCTTCACTGCCATGTTCCATTAAGATGAGACGACCTCCTCTGTTACTAAGATTTGTTTGGTTTTTTGCCATCTTTTGCTTCCGTATATTTCTATTATGGATGTAATTGGAAGGGCAAGCTCATTGGTAGGTTGAGTGAAGTGTTAAGAAAGGACAAATCTCTTTTGTTGCAGTAAGTACAGGATACCAGTACTATGTACAAGTCAAATTATCATTTATTCAGTTATTTTCATAAGAAGATGGTAGAGTGATAACACTTAGGCGTTTTTCTGCCATCTCTACTATTCTGTAGGAAGGCTGCAGGAACATTTTCAGTTTTTACATGATTCTTGCATATGAATCCTGTTGGTTTCCAGAAGAGAATAGTGACTTTGATCAAGTGTGGTTGTTCAGTATGTTGTACAGATATGCAAGTCTTTTCACAGTTTGGGTGTAACTGAGGTCTTCTTTAACTCACATATTTTATTTATTTATTTATTTATTTATTCTTTATTTCTGTTTCAGGCCTCTGTATCCCAACAAGATGATACTTACATATTTGTTCTTCAGACCACTGCAATTGCTCCTTTCGTTTCCCTGGATGTGGGGAGTATAAAAGGCAGATTTAGTGATAATGGTTTCCTCATGACTGAAAAGAAGAAAGTGGTTGTGTTTTATCCTTGGGAGCCTACCAGTGTTGAAGAACTAGAAAAATCACTAACTGTGACCTCTCTGCTGGATGTGGTCTGAGAATACTTAATTTCTTTCTAGATAAGGACTGAAACAAGAGGAGAAAGAAAATTGTCTATTTCTGTCACATGTAAATTTTAACTGCTAGTTCAATGTAAAGAATACCAACAGCAAATCTTACATATAATATATGTGGTGTCTTGAAAGCACATCCATAATTTTTCTAGTTTCACTATGCTGTAAGTAGAAATTTGTCTTAGGATAACGGTAAGGTATGCTGGGGTGTAGGGGGAAGGGAAGGAAATGAAGCTGGGACCACCTCCACAAGTATGCCTCCACTTCAAGTTGTTTGATCTGTCTGCTCTCAAATCAGGAGAGCACTCCTCCTACCCTGTCAGATCTGTGCCTGTCACTCCATCAGGTGTTCTGCCTGCCTCCTGCAAGGCATGAAACCTGGGCTGTCCAGTCAGACATCAGGCAGATCTGTTCCCCCTTCTGAAAGAGGAATTTGGAATTCAGTACAAGACTTGTTTTCTGCTCTGTTCTCATGCAAAATGAGCAACAACTTTTGGGATCTCTGCATCTAGCTTTGACTATTCCCAGAGAGCTGCAGGTCCAGTCGCAAACCTTTTGCTGTTGCGTGGGGTCCCCCGTAATGGGACATGTGAAAAAAGGAGCAGGGAGAAGAGTTAACCAAAGGTGCCAAGAGAAAGGAGGCAGTCAGAGAAGAAATGGTCATGTAAGAGGATCACAGAGTTACAAGTGACTGCTTTTTCTCTAGTAAATGCAGAGTGCAGGGGCTGCTGTTCTCACTCAGACACTGCTGTGCAGCCATTCTGTTACCTCCTGGCATTCCTCATGAGTGACCTTGTGTTCCACACTGATCCTCCTCTCTTTCCAGCAAAGCAAGACATCAACATTTTTCTCTTTGTGTGTGGGTTCCCCATAGAAGACGCTCTTGTCTCATTTTTAGATCTGGTGGCACATTGAACTCAGTCTATATAAAATAATTGTGGTTCACCTTTTATTTTGTTTCCAACTAAGCTGTTTTTAAAATGTTTAGGTTTCTCACAGAAACGTCATCTCACTTTGGCATTAGATACAAAGAAAATAAGCTCGCATCATCATGGGGGACTGCTGTAGCCTGTGGAACTGAAAGCCTGAGGGTTTGGCTGTCAGGAAATCAAGGCCACCAAGCTGCTCCGTGCTCTGGTTACTAAACAGTGGCCTTGTCTGTCAGATGTGGTTTGAAATGCAGCTGGGATCTTGCTGGGGTTCCACAAGAATCGCCTCACAGTACAATCAGCACCACAACAGGTGGTGTTTGAACAAGTTCTACTGGGGATGTCCATCTGTATTCTAAAAGCACCACGTGGGTAATACTGGCTGGTGGTGCAGGAGGTCTCGAGCACGTGTGGGGCAAGTGGCTGTTCCACTGGACACTTGCAGACGTTGGACTGAGAGTTTTCTTGCAGCGATCACAGTTTTAATGGGCAGAGAGGTGAGTATATTGACTGATCCTTGATCTCTGGTGCTTTTGAATTGGGTGTTACAAAAAACTCCTGAGCAGGAGAAAAAGATGAAAGGGAAATAAGCAGAAGTTGCTTACAAATTCTTTAAGTCACCAAAACAACTAACTGCAGTAGTATAGGTGTTTTTTTCTGGTTCAAAACTTGTCCTAGCTAAAAGAAAACATGAAAACAATCGAAATATGGATGTGTATATGCCAGTGTTTATAGGTTATATAAAATAAATAGGGAAAACAACAGTCACAAGTAAAACTTAACAGCTAGAAAATGCAGGCATTGATAAAGGATATTAAAAGTTATATGAAAGGCATCCTGTGCCAACAATACAAGAAAAATTCTCAATTTTTTTCAACATGGAATCAGAGCAGCAATGGAGTCAATATAAGGTAAGGATAAAAAAATGTGGGGAAAATATGATTAATAAATACTGCTGCAATGTATTGGGAAAAGGGCAGGTTTTGTTGATGTCTTTCTCTTATGTTGATTGGCACTTAATAGTATTAAATAAGTAAAACTTTGATAGAGTCACTTGTTAAAGACAATCAAGAGAACTATCTGGAGGTCAGTGATACTTGTTCTTAGTGCATCTCAGCACGAGTGAAGTTTAAGATATGTAGAAAGGAGGTTTTGGATTGCTAGAAGCTACAAACCATAAATTTGGATAACTGTGACCTTGTTTAGCCTCTCACAAATTTTGGGCAAAATCATAAAAGAAATAATGTGGTACATGATTAATAAGTGATGAAGTGGCTATGCAACTAATGTCTACCAGCACAGTAAACAGAATGTAATAGGGGAGGTTCGCTTCCATTATTGTCTTAATATCCTTGATATGCCCTTTTGGTTTCCTGGTGTTGTAGTAGGTGTGTATTTATAGAAGCTGTTCTCTCCCCTGTGCAGCAGTGGCTCTAACATGTGCTTTGGTTAACCATTTCCCCTTGGTACTTTTGCAGTTGCATACTGTGCTATACTTGGTTACATTGTTCTGCTGTTGTCTCAGATGAGGGCAAAGATAGGAATGCAGGAGAGGAGATTTTCAGAGTACCCAGCACGCGTATCAGCACATCCATATGTAGCCACCTGAGTGTTGTTGCAGCTCCTGGGCAGCACCTGTATTGCCAGTTCTGTCTGATGGACAGGGGTTCAGCAGCAGGAACGTTAGGAGGAGAATATGGTGAGTGTCGTGGTGCTTGTCCTCAGTGCCATTAAATTATTGGTGGCAGCAGTAGAGGGGACTGGCCTCATCAGTGTTCTTTCAGAGTACAGCCCTACAATGTTTGTTCAAGGACCAGTGAGTTTACTTGTGCTGATGGCCTTCATTTGCTCTCAGGCCCCCTCTGGGCTGTTCTCTGCTGATGGCAAAATTAGCAGGTGCCCCTCAGCCATGAGAAATGGTCTTTCAGAGCAGAACTTGAGAGCAGGTTTGGGAAGAACACTGGATGGTATTGGCTAATTTGTTGTCCTAAAACTGGTCTCTGTCAGAGATTTGGCTCTGAACCCATTCAGGACTTGCAGAGACCATTTTGAGCTTTGGAGGGCATCTCTTTGTTGGTACTTTCTGCCACACATGGAAGACTTACTTTGCTCCAGTTTACTGGAGTGTGTCCTTTGAAGCTTTTTCAAGTTCTTCTGCATCTTCTCCAGCAAAAAAGCATGCAAATGTATCTAACACTTTCTCTCTGAGAAAGCGTTCAGTTTGTCAGGCTTTGTCATTAACTGTTGTTTGCATGCCTTGTGGCCTGGGCAGTTTTTCTGGATTATAGGATTATTTTATTTCGGTACTTTTACTTGTGTTAGTCCCTTTTGGTTTTGCAGATATGTAGCAGAGACAGCTTTAGGCCCTTGTAGCAGTATCAAGAGCAGAGAAACAGACCACTGAGTTTCTTATTTTCAGGATAGGACAGTTGGGTTTTGTAGCTTACAAGCCAGCCTTTATGTTGTTAGAATCTTCTTTCTTACCCTCTGAGTGGTAAATTGAATCATCCATAACTTGTGGTTAGAATGTTTAGGGACATGTTCCAGTCAAAGGATTTGGTTTGCTTTCCAGTCAGATGCTACATGGTAGTGAAACTGAAGTCCCAATTTAGTTTTAATTAGGGTGGAAAAACAAAGCTTGGATGAAAAAAGGGCATTTTTCTGTAGAAAGTATCATAGCTAAAATAAAAGGTATCTCTGGTCTAGGCCACTGCAGCAAAGGTAACATGCTGAAGCATGAAGAGAAAGAACATCCTGAAGTGTGAGGAGGAACATGGTGAGCATGGCTGCTTGCCGGCATCTGTTCTCTGAGGTCTGTTTGAGATTTCTTGATGGGCTCTGTGAGTTCAGAGTGGTTCAGGGTTGCTCTTTCTTTGTATAGCTTTTTTACTTTGTGGCTGGCTGGGGTCTTTGTTGACTCTCTGAAGGGGAATGGCTGTGGTAGCAGGAATGCTACCCTAATTAGAACCACTGGATTGAGCCAGGCTTTATGGCCCAGTGGGGAGCCGGGCAATCCAGAACAGAGCTCTAAGTAAGACTGAGTGTAGACTGTTTTGCTGGTAACCTACTGAGGAAGCAGCTATTGTCAGATGCAGGAGCTGAAAGTTTCAATCCTGTTTCATGGTGGTGAAAAACGAAAACCTTAAATGTCAGCCTCCGATACCTCTTTGCAAACATTGCAGTTGGTAGACATTGCAGCTTCTCTCTCGTCATGTTGTAGCAGTCCTCCTTTACCTGTTATAAGTGAACTAAATAGTAATACTCGGGCATGCTGGCCGTGTGATTCTGTCTGACCAATTAACGTAGAATATACCAGGATTTAAGTTTCATCCTATTGTCCCAACAACTGTATAGGAGGGATGATGTGAGGCAGCCCTTAGGTGGTTTCCTATGAAAGAAACAGGGGAAAGCTTCATCTCTTGTTGTTCCATGGTAGTGGTAGGATGGTAGGAAACTGTGGTGGGTTGCCCAGCATGATCACTCATGAGCATTCCAGGACAGCACATGAAGAAGCAGGCCCAGTGTTTAGAACAGTGATGTGTTTTGTGTATCTAGGCGTCTGCTACCCATCTGGAAGTGCTCTGGCTAGATTTTGGTTTGTACTGTAGACTTTCTTCGCTGGGATGCTAAAGACAAGAAGGTACTGAGGTGACTGCACATCTGGCCATGCTCCTGTCTCCGTGGCAGACAGTGTTGTATGGGCTGCGGGCGAGGCGCTCTGTGCATGTGCCTGTGTGTGCTGACTCAGCCGGAACGTTGGCAAGTGCCACAGCAGGCCACAGGTCAACAGGTGTTAATCCTGTCACAAGTGTTTTCCCTTGCAGTGTGTAATGAAGGCCACTGATCTGCTGGAGCTCCTCTGTATTGTGAATAAAGCAGGGGTGAATGGATGGCTGAAAAATTGCCGTAGCAGCTGCGTTTAAACAAGGCCATGGGGAAACCTGCAGGCTGGAATAAGAACAGACTCTAAGCAGGGCATCAGGCTGCTTCATAATGCTCAGCACAGAAAATCAAGTCCCTGGTAATTTACTTGTGTTGCCTTTTGTCTGTAGCTGTAGCGATCTTTTGAAGCCAGCAGAAGTTTGGACTGTGCCTTTGGCCATTACTTTAAAACTGCTCTATTGCAAGAGGTGATCATCCAGAAGAGGCAGAAGCTGTGGACAGTGGATGACTATTGACCACTGGACCCTGAGCTAACAAATGGGTACTACTATTCCTGTCACTCACTTAGAGGGAGCAACGAGAGTGGCTTTTCTCTTAACTGTAGGGAGAAGGCATTTTACCTGCCCAGACAAGGGAGAAAAGACACTTCATATACCAGCACATAGAGGTAAGAGTCTTATCCTTCTTCCAGTCTACAGAATTTCAGAATGCTTCCTAGAACGTCCCACTATCCCACTCATTTCCAAGTTTGCAAATACATCGAAAGATGATGCCAAGAAATTTAGAACTGTGGCAGCCAATCTAAAATCAAGGGCAGTTTAACTTTCTGAATAATCCATTTTACATCAACTGTCGAGAAGATCTGTAGTGATCTTTTGTCACAACTTTTGCTTCATTCCACAAGTTTCTGGTGTTTATTACTGCAGTACAGTAGCAAAATAATGGAGCAAGCTTCATTCCAGTGCAAGCGCAGATTAAATTTAGAATTAGTTCAGATTTTGTTCCTCACTGTAATTACGTTAAAATCTAATACTAAAGTGGACTGAGAATGCCCAAAGGTTACATTCCAGAGGAAAAAAAGCTGAATTACATAACTTTTCTTATTTTGATACTGATCCATTTGAATATTTCAAGTGTTTCAGATAAATCTCTGCAGTTACTGTCAAAGCGAGAGGAAGCCTGATTAGCACTCAGAACCACAAACCCACAAAATCAGCTTTTAAGGATCAATTTGAGGTTGTTGGTTAATGATTTTCACTCATACCTCCAGCTCAGTGCTTTAATTGCTAATGGAAACAGGCACCAGGCTTCTTGCAGGGTGAGGCAGTGCATTGGAAGAGCCCACTGTGGCATAGGCCTAGTCACAGTTGTTCATCCAGCCACAGTGCGGAGACACCCTGTTAAAAGTTTGTCATGTTGTTGGGTAGGTTTTATTGAAACTCCTAATGAAAAAAATCAATTGTAGAAATGTCTTTGGTGCTGTTTCTGCACATATCTTAACAAAGCCCCAAACTTACTTCTGCCTTTGAGAACTAAGGGAATAATACCCTGGCTCAGTTTTGTTTCCTCAGGTTAATATGGAATAGAATGGGAATGACACCCTGTGCTACAATGTGTAGTATGGTCCACATGTTAACTTGATGTGCTGAAGGAAAATGTGAAACGTGAGTTACACCATTACTACTCTGTAAGTGAGAGAGGTTTCTGTCTGTAAACCAGGTGTAGACAGGAGCTCTCAGGCAGCTGATTTCTGGATTCTTGCAGGACCGTAGCTGTAGTTTATTCCATCACACTTGTAAACTAGGAATGGCACTACCTTTCTTTGCAAGGAGGTGTACGAATAAATCTGTTTGAGGTGAGCAGATTTGATGATGAGATCCATAAATACATCTTGACAGTTGCCTGATGTGAACACATTTGCTTTAAATGTTTAAGACTTGTCTGTATCACTTACACTGTTCCTTGCTAAGCCTCATTCCTGTATTTTGCCTTCATCCTCACAACTGCAAGGAGCCTGACCTTCTCCCAGGGGCCATGAGTGCAAGAATCACCATACCCTGTACTGGTTGACCACTACTACTAAGAAAAAAGGTCAAATAGAAGAGCACAGTTGTGTGTTTTAGCATTTCCTTTTCACTGAGCTGCCTGCAGTAAACACTAGGCTTTCCAGTAGCTTTGCTCTGCCAAACAGAACTACACAGGACACAAATGTCTCCTAGCAGATGTCTTGCCATTTTCTGTAGTGTGTCCTACACTAGTTGGTGTGTTTTATCTCCTCCTCTTGCCTAGTTCTAATACACTGTGTGAAAGACACAGAGGGTTAATGCAGATGGGAAAAGTTATCCTATTATGTGACTCAACTGTAAAAATCTAGTGTTCCAGTTTGAATTACTGAGAATACTTTTAATATTTTTCTATCACTAAATGAAGAGGGATTAAAAAAAGGACCAAGGCCTCTTTTGTTAAATATACTGAAACTGAGATGCTGCAAGGAAAGAAGCTGCCAGACTGCCATTTAAAGCACTTCAATACACATGGCGTAGGGGACCTACTGTTCATTGCATGATCACTAACCTGATGAATAGCTATTATACTGCATTTGGGCATGAAGTGCTTAAGGGAATACAGGCCCAGGTGTCTTCTGGTGGTTTAAAAGCAGAGCTGGTCAGAACTAGGCTAAAAGGTGTGAATCAACAACCAGGGTGCCCTGGTGTCCTGCAGGATTGTAGAAACCTCAGTAAAAGTCTCTGCCAGCCCCCTGAGTTTTGCTGGAAATTCTGTGGCAGCAGGTGTGTTTGACTTGGACAGCAGCTCTGCTAGGGTTCAAAAAGCCCCTCCACCCCCAGAATATGAGAGCTTTTGCCTGTTTCTATTAGACCTGCAATAAAGAGAACACTGGACAAGTATATAAATTGAACAAAAATCTATATGCCTCAGACACTGCATATATATGTTAATACATACAATAATTGTAAGAATGGCATTTTTACTATTATTCATCGTGTTTCTCTAGAAGTAGTTAAAATACTTAGTAATTCAGCTGAATATAAACTAAGTTCACAAGGTTTTTTCGTTACTTACGGTTTAGTTCATTACAGCAACTACTGCTTTAAATGTAACTATTCTCAAAGTCTATCTTGATTCATTTTCTCAGGAGTGACCCCCAGGTTACTGAAGACTGAACTGAACCAAGAACCACCCTGTCAATCTCCATCTTTGTGCCACAAAACTGGCTCCAGGTGAGTGACATGGTACAAAGTTGCCCTTAGCTTTTTTATCATGAAATCTGATATTCTCTGTCCTCTTAGTTGGGCCAAAATCAGTAGCAGTTACACCCACCATCTCAGAATTACTATGAAACAAGAAACACTGCTCGTGAGCACAGTTATTACAGGAGTCTCTAGATAGCCCAGAGGAGAACTGTCTCATCAGTGTTTTGCTGAGACATGAAATAGTTGGTTTCAGTGTAAATGAACACTTGCTGCCATAATTACGAGAACTAAAACAAGACAGAGGCTTTAATTCCAAAGCACAAAGCACAGCTGCTCAGCAGTTGCTGATGCTCCTGCTCTCCCACCATAAATGATGCTTCAAGCTTTAAGACAGGTGGCTTGCAACCCTTTATTTATTTTAGTATTTGGAAATCAGCATGATCTTGTATCAATGCCTAAAACTGAAATGCTAAGTCTTCAATAACTCTTCCTGAAAGATATGTAAAAATCACAGCAAACACAGACAAGAGAATTAATTTTGGGGTTTTATTATAAAAGTAAAATAAAAATAAGCATTTAAAAAGCCTGCTTTTTCAAACAGGAACAGATATAAAAAAAACTATTCACAAGTAGGAAAATGCCAAACTTGAAAAATTTTTGAATGAGGCACCAAAGTTTAAATACATATTTGAAATATACAAGATTGTTTTCTTTAGGATTCTCTTTTTTCTCTGAGTTGTTACTGTTATGATTAAAGTACTGATTTTTCATTGACAGATATTTTATGAACTTTTTTTGTGCAACTGTGCTGCAGAAATTATGAAGAGAGCAGCTAGAAACTCTAACCTTTTTGATTGCTCTGTGTGCCTTACCTTTTTATTAAGTGAGTTTGTGTTATGCATTAACAAGGAGTGACTTTCATCTGTAAAAGAAAATCCTCACCACCAGGAAAGCTCTTTCACAGCGTCCACTCCTATGTATTAATGTGGCAGTAGAGCCCTGGTTATTGTATATGGCTTGTAAATGAAGAAAATTAAATGTACTTGAGGAAGGAAGCAATGACCAGGAGTTGAATGCTGGAGTTGCCGTTGGTTCAGGCTCAGGTGGGGTTCTTCCAGCACACTTTCGGTTGTGAATTCACTTCCCTCTGGCCAGGAGGACACTGATGTGATTTTAAATGACACATTTGTTCCTGTAACTGCACATTGCTAACTGAACATTGCTATTCAGCTATATAATTGCTTCGCACTGAACTTTCATGTCCATAGCCCAGGGCCATTTTGCCCAGTGTTAGTGATGACTTGCTGTTCAGAGAGTCTGAATAAGTAAAACTCAGTTTGCGGAACGAGGTCTCCACACCACTGTCACACGTGCTTTCATTGTCTTGAAATTTGCTGTTATAAAGCTCACCTGAGGGAGAGAGAAAAGGGAAATATGTCATTGTTTGTATGGCTTAAGTAATGCTGTTTTCAGAAAAGCCTGAGGAATGAAAACCAACAGGGTCAAACCTCTTCCATAGGAAAATAACTCTAACATGAGGTACTGTAATAGGAAAAGCTGTGCTGAATGCTTTCAGGCCACCAAAGCATGTGATCTGACGCACTGCTGGCAGAGACCAACTTGCCGTTGGAGCTTGGAGGGGATGAGAAGCCTGGTGCTCTGCTGACACTAATGCTGTCACTGCACGTTGGTCAGGACTCTGCCCAAGTGTGGCAGTAGCAGGGCAACAGCTTCTGAGGTTCAGACTCCATGCAAGTGTACAGCCCCTAAAGTGCACAGGATGAGGCTCCTAAAACTTTCTCATGTTATTTCAATGTTATTTACAGATTTCTTTTTGAGACAAATCCTTGAACAATTTTCACTGAGTAAGTGGACCTGAAGTATGAACAAGTCAGCAGCAGCTATTGCGGGTGCACGATCCACAAAAGGAGTGCCTGACTCCAAGGGATCAGCTGAAGGATGATGTGGGATCAGTGTGACTAGAACACTGGTTGGCATATTAGAGTTCAGTCTTATTTTTCTAAACAAACAAATTATATGATGCAGTCCATTCATATTGCAAAGGAGCGGAAACCGTCTGACTCTTCAAGATTAATCTAACGGGGTAATGTATGTACAGGCACATTTTTGGGTAGGTGTGAAGGTTCATTCCATGACTGAACAGTTTTCCTCAGAGAGTAAACTGGCAACATTAGACCACAGTGGAGTGACTGTGCTGTTTCTTTTTTCTTTCCAGAAATATCCACAGTATTTTCACACAGGGTGTAAGTAAGTTTCACATTAGGGTACAGGCAGCACTACCAGTGTTTGAACAGCAAAAAACCAAAATGTTTTTGTTACTTAATGTGGCCAGGTGATGACTGAATATCCCTGATGACTTCTCACAACCTGTTTCTGTGTTAGTAGAGAGTCCCTTGCCCAAAAACACTGTAGGACTTTCATCGTTGAAGATGCTCAGGACTCAACATGACCTGGGCCAACCCATGTAATGTTATACTGGCCCTGCTCTGAACAGGGCAAGTATAACATTTGGACAGCAGAACTGCTTGAGGACCTGTGTAACCTAAGCCATCCCGTTTCTCTGCCTACAGAACACTGGGCCATTTTGGACACTACACATTGTAGAAAGAAGAAATTTAACACCCAAGTCTTAGTGAGAAATTCATGAGCCCAAAACATTTTTGTGTATCCAGATATGAGGGGGGAGAAAAAAGTTAAAAGCTAGTGGCACTTGTCCATGCCTGGGAGATCATTGCCTAGTTTATCTTTTGAAACTTATTCCCAGTACATCATTAACATCAGCAAATGGCAAATGTGTGGCTTTGGAAAAGGGAGGCAGTTTATTAAATACTGTGATGCATGCATGTTGATTCAAATGGTCCCTTTTTCCTCTCTCTTCTAGGCTTAGCAAATACCCATGACAATAAAGTCATGCTGCAGTAAAATATTTCTGAAACAGGTAAGCAGCTGAGCCATGTGTGTAAGGAAATATAAAATTACCAGCAGTTCAGGGTGGGGTGGGGAGGGAGAGTTGAAAAAAATATTTTGTTGCCAGTTTTACCTGTCTCTCCATGTGCAAAGGCGAGTGGTGATGATGATGGAAGAGCTGTTGCTATACTGTTCTCCAGGTGGGACGGGCTGTGTGAGATGGACAGTGCTTCCTGAATTACTTCAATGGCTTCTGTGTGACCCATCTGTCTCAAAGCAGCCATCAACTCTTGCACTGTACCACCAGAAACCTAAGAGAGAAGACACCAGATGCTCACCATCACTGAGGCGGGCTAAAACTGAAGGGTTGCACTGTCACACGTGTCAGCATTCTCCACGTGTCTGAATGTTCTTTGTAACTTGTTACAGCCACATTACCTCATAGTTATCTAGCAGAGTTTTCGATGGAGAAGGGCTCAACCTGAAGGCATTATTAAGTATGCCAAGACCCAGTTTTTGTGCTAGAGTGGACCAATTTTTGGTTGGATCAGGCAGTTCCAATAGTTTGTAAAGCTGCATCCTGGAACTTTCATTCAGCTCTCTCAAATTTCCTGGGGAACAGAGAAATATGTTTAGTTTATTATTTATACAAATCATGCACTAGTTCATTTCTAAGCAGAAACAAAGCCAAATTGAAAAGTATATTAAGAGTCCAATCCCAGTGTTTACAAATGTATTGCTGTAATATTGAAAACGTTCTCCTTTGTATCTTGTGACCTCTTGAGGAATCATTCTCGCTCTGTGAGTGGGTGGGAGGGTACCTCTTCTCCCTCGCCAGTTCAGTTACAAGCTGTTGCAGGGCAATGTCTGCTGCCACTACAGTTGGAGAACTCAATTACCAGCAGGATATTGTCCAGTCTATAGATCTTACCTCGTGGCAGCAAGTTCTCCGAAACCTCTGTTGACTTGTAGGGTTTGCCATTTAATATGTCATACACCTAAGAGAATACATTAAAATCAGTATTTAGCAGAAACTTGGTTAGTGTCCATTATCCTGACAAATCTCAGCAGAATTGTGTAAAGCCCTAATTCTGTTTGTAAATCACTATTTTTTTCCTCTCTGAGGTTCAGTAGTCTGTTAAGTGGAGCTGTCTTCCAATGCTATTTCATCAGCAGAGTTTTGTGGCTGAATTAGTTTAATTTTTGATGGCAAATTAGTTGCTTGTCACCATTGAAATAACTGTGGATGCAGTGAAAGGAGCTGGCTGAGAGAGCTGAACTATCCTTTGTGATTAGAAAAAAACAGACTGCATACTTCACAGTTGGCTGCCATATCCAGTGGTGTTGTTCCAGGCACAATCCCTTCATCATCATCTTCACCATCTTTCACATCATCTAGATCAAACAATGGCTCAAAGTTCTCAATGTGAGGATTTGCACCTGGAAAAAAAGTGTGTGCAAGAAAAAAATCCTAAGAAAATAGGTTTTAAGGTGCTTTTCAACAATATTTAAAATATGCATTCCAATTTCTGAATGGCAAACCAGCTAATTTATTTACTCCAGCTACATTATATTTTATATGAAACCAGTAAATAACTCTTTACAATTACATTTAAATGCTGTCCCGTCTCTGTGTAGTGCTACTCTCCATTATACAGAGGGGAAAAAATGACAAGCAGAGCATTAGGGCCTAAAGAAAGAGCTCTGGTTGTATCAATTGACTTCCATTTTAGCTCACAGAGAATGTAGGCTGTATGTGATGAAGCAGTGGTGTGGTGCTGCTTTTTATAGTGTCAGAGAAAGTGTAGGTATTTTTAAAAGACCAAGCAGATAGCCACATCACTGGGAGGCTTTGGTTTCTGTTTCAAAGGAGAAAAATCAGGTTTAAATACAATTGACAAAATGTTCCAATAAATACTCAGATCTAATTCTTCCAAATTGACCTGAAATAGGAGACACTAACAAGCTCATGTTTCTAAAGCAGTCCAAAGCTTATCCCAGCTAAGTAACAAGGTCTCTTCTCCACTTCTTCAGCTATAAAAGCTACACAAGAAATATTCAAAAAGCTTCCAGGAGTGCTCTAGAGATTTTTCTTGACCAACATAATTTGCCTTTTTTAGCCATTAGATGGTGCTGAAGAGTGGTTAGTACAGCACCTCAAAGTAGGACTTTCTGAGGAAATTCAGACCTTCAAGATTTAACATCTGACTTCCTCCACTCATTAAACAAGTTCACTGACACATTCTTTTCTGCTTGCAGCCTTCTAACTTGAATTTTTGTTACTGTCAAAGAAAACTCTCCAGCAAAGATCTATTTTCATACCTGCTGCTTTGAGAACTGCTGTCAGTTTTGTAGAGCCCCGTCCAGCTGCTATGTGAAGTGGAGTTGTCCCATCATATGTAGTGCTGTCCACATCTGCGTCACCCTAAGTTTTTATTGAATGACAGAAAGAAAAGAACCCTATACAATACAGCTGCAAAGACTCATGTCTGCATAAACACTGCTACTGTGCAAGTAAGCACCATTCTATGCCTGTTTGCATAAAAAGTAATGTCTGAAAAGAGGGAATTGGTAAATAACTAAAACTGTCTGCATGCAGGAACAGATGGTGGTTGTGTGCTCCAGTGTTACAGCAGGAGGTGCAGTGTACCCAAAGAGGTCAGGTACATAAAAGCCACTTTGCATCCTATGCTAACAGTTTTGCCATCTGATTATCTGTGGCCTTTGGAATCTGAATGGTGGGCACAGAAATGTGCTTTCGTGCTGCTCTTCAGAAGAGCAGCCAGGCTGGTGGCACATCCATACACCAGCACACAAAAGTAGCAATGAACTTGTTCATGAGTAACTTCACTGGCTGCCAGGATTACTCAGTACAAATTAAACATGGCATATGCAGTCAGGTCAGGGGCACAAACTGTAAATTCCTCAACATGGGCAGAATGTTCACCAGCAGTGCTGAACAAGACAATGAATATCATTACCAGTAATTCTGCCATTGTGTTAACTTAAGTAGTCTAGTCAATAAACAGGAAACACCTCTTCTGTTCCTCTGAAGCACTGACGGATTGTTGAGAGATTTTAACTATATAATTGGAAAGACCTGTGAGAAAGAAATTCTGCCCTTACCTCAAGCAAAAGGCAGCCTGCCAAAGGGATGTTCTCTTGCTCAACAGCCAAATGCAATGCAGTTCGTCCAGACTTTTGTTCCTGAGAATTGACATTAACTCCAGCAGCAATCAGCTGTTTGAGGCAGGACATACTATTTGCCATCACCGCCATGTGAATTGCACTGAGACCTACACAAAATCAAACCCATCCATCATGTGCATTAATACTTGAAAAATTCAGAAATGCCAGAGTAATGAGTTTTGAAAATGCCTCCATCTATGAGAATTGTAAAGTAAGTTAGAGTTTCTGTAGCTATCTGAGCAAAAGTAACATATTTTACCTGGTCATACACTAAAAGGTGATAGAATCATAGAATTATTTGGGCTGGAAAGGACCTCAAAGATTAGCTAATTTCACCTGCCTCCTGCCATAGGCAGGGACACCTTCCACAACACCAGGTTGCTCAAAACCCCATCCAACCTGATCTTGGACACTCCTAAGGATGGGGCACCCACAACTTCTCTGGGCAAGTTCCAGTGCCTCACCACCCTCACAGTAAAGAATTTCTTCCTAATACCTAATCTAAACCTACTGGCAGTTTACAGCCATTCCCCCTTGTTGTCACTACATGCCCTTGTAAAAAGTCCCTCTCCCGCTTTCCTGTGGGTCCCTTTAGGCACTGGAAGGCCGCAATGAAGCCTCCCCAGAGCCTGCTCCTCGCCAGGCTGAACAGCCCCAGCCCTCCCAGCCTGTCTGCAGTGGAGAGGTGCTCCACCCCTTGAGCATCTTCATGGCCTCCTCTTGGCCCCTTTGTATGCTGGGGGCCCCAAAGCCTAAAGTAGCACTCCAAGTGGAGGCTCAGTATCATGTTAATGGTGTTAATCAAAATGTTCTTTGTACATGAATTGGCACTCATTATTAGTGGTGGTGAGTCAAAACCATGCAAAAAAAAACCCCAAAAACCCAGCAGATTACAAGGTGGAACAGAAGACAGGAACTACCAAACTCACCTGAAGCATCTCTTTGATTCAAAAGAGAGTAACCTTAAAAACAAAACCTGCATCTTGGTACTAAACAAGTAGGCACCCCACACTGGCCCCATCTGCTACTGAACATCTCTTATGGAAACAGTCTGGGGAATAACTGGTATATTTCACTGTCAACCTCCTGTAAGGTCATGCTGCCCTATCACCTCTAGATTACCTGCACCAGATCAGAAAGAGAGTAATAAAGCCTTGTATTTAAAAACCAAAAAACCAAACCAACCAAAAAACCCCAGTCAAACAAAGAATCCTCTCTCTCTGAGGAACTTAACACTGTTTTTTGAATCCCACAATGACATTTTTAGGTCAGAAACTTTACAATCTACTAGGGCAGGAGTACTAAATTCAAATCCCTTGTGCCACTGAAAACGGGAGAATTGTCTCTGTGGTTAATTTATAGGCTCTAATTCGGTATGGTCACAAAGTACCAGACACAAAACTCAACACTGGTCCAGAAACTATTTTTCGGGGGATTTCATTCACTAGAGAAGAGGAAACATTTTCTTCTAGGGGATTTTTTTTTTTAAAAGCAGTGGGGGCATAAGGTATCTCAGGAGGAACACAGTGCTTGAAGTTTTGTGAGACTGAAGAGAACATACACTAACAAAAATTCACATCCATCACATCTATCACGTGTCATGTGGCTGTAACCAATCTTTTTGTTCTGTATAACCAGAAAACCAGCACATCTATTCTCTCATCTGTGCCTGTAGGCATATAAAAAACAAGCACAGCATATACAAAATGGGGAAAGATGTTATTTTCATAACTACCTGTAACCACCTGTGTAGAACCATGGTTTTGGGGTGTGTTTGTCTAGTATGTAAGTGTAAAATAGAGCTATTGTCTTTCCATACCTTCACCATTGGAAAGGTTGACCATCGGAGATATCTTCTCATGCTTGAGGAGCAGACTCAAGATCTTGTCGTCTCCTTCGGTGGCAGCTAAATGTAAGACAGAATTACCATGGCGATCCAGCAGGCTGACATCTGCTCCAGCCTTTAGCAAGTGTTCCACCACCTCTGCCTGCTTGGTGATTACTGCCAGGTGCAGGGGGGTCTAGAAGAGATAGAAGCAAGCCATGAGAAGAGAAACAACAGCAACAACACTTCTACAGAAATCTCTGAAACCCATAAAAGCTTCTACTGTGACAAGATGTTACATCACTCCAAAACAAAAAAGAAACAAAAAGCTTGCATATATGTACGCTCTTTTCTACTGAATACTACAAATAGGGTTTCTACTTACTGGAAATAAAAGCTGCCTTGCCAGTGTCAGCAGTTGGACTTTGGGAGGAACAAAGATGTTGTCTACGCTCTAAGCCAGGGCACTGACCTGGCTATTTGAGCATTGCAGTGTAAGGGACTCGGGAAATGAGATAATCCCTGCACCCCCCAGACATCTAACCCTGCTTCCAGCTGCCCCATCGCCAAGTTTGTCCCATGCCTGGAGCACACATGCTTTCCAAGCCCTGCTCAGATCTGTCTTTAGGACTAACCATGCTCTCACTCTGCTCCTCAATCAAGAAGTTTGCAGCCATGGGCTTAGAAACTCCTTATCCCTCAAAATGGTTGCACAGAAGAGAAGAAAATCCTGTGGGGTTCTGCGCATTTGTTAAAGTGCAGAACAACGTGCAGTTACACAGCACGTGTGGAGCTGGCTGACCTTATCTGCACATTCCCTGTTATTTTTGCACAGACACCTGCAATACTGAGTGACTCTGGGGCCAAGAGGTCTTGAGAACTTCCAAAGGCTGACTGCATGCTGGACTCTTGTCAGTTTTGCTAGTGAGCAGCATGATGTTGAACATACTCAGAACTGCATGCATTTAAACAGTAGGCGTTCTAGTAAGGTTGGGAAAGCATATTTTCAGTATTAAAATAATTTAAAAATTATACAAGATTTCATCTCCAGGTAATTGCATTAACAGAGGACTATAAAAAAAGACTAATACCAGCTCTGCACTATAAGCCTCTGTTTGTCAATAATTAATTACTGCATTTATAAGGTATGTGAATTTTTCAGATTTCAGAATATTTGTGCAGAAGAAACGTTCTAGTCCAGCCCTGCATTCTCTTCCATCACTGGCTTAAGGTTTAAGTTGAAGGTAGGAAGAGCTGTAGAGTTCTGGGTAGTCAGGGATTTATTTCTTGTGTGGAGCACAGCTTTGTTTCCTGTTTCTGTTAAACAGGGGGCACAGAGTTCAATTCAGAATCTTCTGCTTGCTTTCGGCAGCCTCCACATTTCAAACTTGCCTTATATAAACATAAAAATCAAATGTGAAAGAAAACAAGTCAAACCTTCTGGGACTGTCTATATAGAAAAAACCCCCGCCTTTACTGTTCACAGCAAAACAAATGACACAGGTATCAGAGTTCTGCTGTGTTATGTCCAGCTGGTTACCTGTGGGACAGCCAAATGGTGCACACAATCTCTTTAGAAGAGATTCTTTTCCAGGCAGGTTCCCACAGCTCTTTTTAAAACCTATGTTACAAAGAAACAGCTCAGACTCCATCATGGGTGACGTTGAGGAGACAGAATTGTGCCTGGCTGTTAAGAGTTCTTTTCCTCCAAAGTAAAAGACATGGGAATGGTCTTACTTTTTTGATTTTACTATAATATTAATTTAGAAATAAGAGGGAAACCTTGCTGCTCATGTGATGGGCACAAGTACAATCTGGGCTGTAAAAAGGGCATTGGTTATTATGGATACCGTGTGCCTATAGATAACTGATGATGCAGCAATGACTCATGATCCTGAGTTAACCTATGTTAGAAAGGTCAAAAGAGCCCAGAGCTGGCACACTGTAATCCATACTGCTGGTTTAGGAATGGAGAAGCCAAATACTGAAGACATGAACTGAAGAATTAATTAACCATTTTTGGCCTGTTCTGCAATTAACCCATGGAGACACTTCTGTTAACATCAAGGGGAGTGAAGGTCTAAACCAGTGAAAATAGGCTCTTGTTCCTCCACCGCCTTACAATAAGCCACTCTGTTTCTAAACTTGCTTGTATCTCAGTCTTATCTCGCTCTTCCCCACAGACAGCAAGTTGTACAATTTGTTTTTTACTGGCTGGACAATCAGCAACACTGAAACCACCACAACTGCGCACCTGATAGAGGTCATTTCTCATGTTAATGATGTCACTGTAATTCAGATCCAGCATCACGTCCAAGAGGTTTTTCACCAGCTCAGGATGAAGGTGGATAATTGCTAAATGAAGGACACTGAAACAAACAAAAAGCAGATGAACAAATTCAAACTGTTTTCAAACTTCCGATAAAAATTTCAAGGCTTTGCTGTACATTTGACTGAATTCTGACATAAACACTTGATTAGTAGAGGTAATGATTCCAGCACTAAATACCAGCACTTAAAATGAACCCCAACATTTAAAAAAGCAAGTCAGAAGGTAACTACTTAACCCTTCAGTCACAAAAGCAAACTCAGAATAGCTTTTGCTGGCCCTGAGCATAACTTACTACTGGTCATATATACAAAATTTGTATCACAAAACAATCACTTCGGAAAAGCCCCAGATTCTCTGCTAGTTTTTTTTTTTTTTCATATTTGAATTATGCAGCAGATGAACACCTCTTACTGTCAAAACCTTCCTGCAGAATTTCCACAGGTCTCTCTGCCACCAAAGCAGAGTTTCCCTTGGGGTTTCCCCAGATCTGTGGGTTTTCCTTTTCTTCATTTTCAAGCAGAAAAATGACTAAGGACTCAGGCCCACAGGACAACCTGGTCCTAACAACCACAGCCCTTAAACAAGTGGCCAGAGACGTCATGCCAAAAAAACCCTTGTTTGGGGGACTGCATAGCAAGACAAGTCATTTCTACTGGGTTAATGCAACAGCCTTTCCTGGTGCTCTTCTCCAGAGGCAAGTCCCTCACCATCAGACAGAGCAGCTGTACTTGCAAAATGACACCAGGAGAAAAGCAAGTCCCATCGTCCCTGTCTGACAGAGCTCCATTTGTTTTGTTTCCTTAAGACTTGACTTGGAAGTCATGCTCTTTGTTTTTAAATATATCCTGCCAAGCTCTTCTTTAGCAGATGCTGGCCAGCTTCTAGACTCCTCTGTTTAGCACACTGCTGCTGACCCACAATATCAACATGGGACATGTGGTGCCCCTGTTATGCTGCTCCAGAAATACCTGAATAGTCTCAGATTTACACTTCTGTCAGAAAAATAAAAAGGAGTTCAGTGCCATTCAGGGCATAGAGTTATCCTGAAACTGAGACTGAGAGCACTCAAACCCGGAAGATATTTTAAAAAAGGAAAAAATATAATTTACAAACCAAACTCATGCCTGCAGGGCCTTTTTTATTGGTTCTAGACAGTGCCTACCATGGCACCTTACCTCCTTCAAGCCTCCTGTGCTGTTCAAACAGCATTACTGGAAAAGGGCTGTTCCTCTGCTCTGATAGATGCTTCTTACTATGCTCTTTCATCCTGATATTTTATTTCCAAATCTCACTTCGGAAACATATTTGCTCTTCTACTGGTTTCAGTTCTGTTTTCTGCAGCAAGTATTTTAATTTTACCCTGTCACAACGTGTGATGCTGCAAAGACATGCTGAATAGACCACGAAAGGGCAGGCGGTTCCATTTCTTAAACAGTCCTGCATGAAAACATGCACTTCTGCACCCCTGTGGAGCCAGCAGGTACCTGCGGAGGAGTGGTACTGGTATAAATGCAGTCACAGCTGCTCTTACTGAGTGTCCACTGTAAACATACACTAATCACAGATTATGTCTCAAAGCCATAAAACACAACACTAGACCCACTAAAGGTATTTTCATTCCCTACATACTGCTTTGATGAAAGATGAGCAAAACTGCTGACAGCAACATCTTTTTAAAGGCTTAAGCAAAAATTTTCTAGTTTTTGCCATGTAATTTTAATGATTAAAGTGAAAACCAGGGAAATTTATTTATGAATTTTAACCTTTGCCCCAAAAGAGCTGGAAGACAGTCACCAAAGCTTCACTTTTTAAAAAAGCTGTGGAGTAATACAGATGTAGGATGTGCTCGCAGACTAAAATCCATCCCTGGAGAAGGGCAACGTGAATTTGAGCCTTACATACTTGCAGATATTTCTTGATTGAGGAAGAAAACAACTATTTATCATCATTCTGAAAAGTATTTTGATTTAGTTGAAACGCTCTGCAAGTCCGAATCTAAGGGGCACTTCACTGATCTTTAAATGCAGGTCCTACTTGGTCAATACTCCTCTACCCTCCTTTTTTTTTTCCCTTAAACACAGAAGCTGTATTGTCCAAAGTGCTGGCAGATTTTGTTGCTAGCTCCTGCCTCTGTCATATTCCTGCTTTCCTCAAAGCAGACATTAGGTTGCCAGTTGGAAAGCAAAGCAAGTGAAGCAGCTCTCTCTGATTGTGCAATCCTCTGTCTGTAGTCTGAGACCTATTTACACTGAAAGTGGAGTAAAGTAGCAACCTCTCACAGAATAATTGAACACTGGGATACAGGTCTCAGTCTCTTGCAATTTTCCTTCTAGCTGGACACCCTGAGATGTGTATGGCTTCTACTGTTTAAAATACTACGATTTAAGGAAATACTGGTGATTGCACAGGGCATGCTCAAGGCCTGAGAGCTAAGAGGTAAGGATGTGACAGTGTCACCTGCTTATTCAAGGGATCACCTTTGCAAATGCTCAGAGCCACTTCTACTGAATTTCATTTTAAGTAACTAGTAATCATTAGTTCCTCACAGTATTTCACCCTGAGTTCCACAGAATCCACATAGCTGTAGAGGAACAAAATGAATTTCTACTGCAGCTCACATTACTGAAGGACTAATAAGCAAATAGTAGCAGCCAAGTCTGCCACAACATCTGTGCAATTCTTTGGAAGACACCAGTACAGTGCAGATGTAAGCAAGAGCAAAATGACATGCTCTGGGAAGAGCTTTGTGTCAGTGGGAGAAAAGAACTATGGACCCTCCAGCTATTGTTTCTACATTTCCTGGTGAATCGCTTACTTGAAGCTTCCTATAAAGACTTAAGGACTTGTATGGAATAAAAAAAGCAGGGCACTGTCCTTCAGGACCAAGCTGAGGATCCCCATCCACTGTGTACTGTGATATAAGCACGTGCTCAGCAAAGATTTTAAGTTAAAAACTGCACAACATGCTCAACATACCCTCAGTGCCCAGAGTAGTTTCCGACAGGTATTGGGTCAATGAACTTTGTGGTGTGCATGGCTTCTTTGCAAATGCAACAAAAATGTCTAAACTGCCAGCTCTACCTCTCCCAAACAGCACAGAGATACTTATTTGATTAGAGCAGTGCTGCCAGCTGTGATTGGCACTAGCGAGGGACAGAACAAACTGACTGCACCACTGTGCCATCAAAACCCATCAGTTTCAACGCAGTAAGCACAGTGGGGTCAACTCACTTGTCTCCATTATCATCCTGGGCAGCAGTGAGATGGCGCTGAACAGACAACAGCATCTTCACATCTCCAGTTACAGCATAATCAAAGAGAGCGTTGCAGTGACGCTTGGCAAGCTGCATGGCCTTCTCCAGGAACAGAGCATCTGCAACACAAAGTTTTGTCTTCATCAGTTCAGTTCTGTTCCTTGGAACATCACCTTTCCACAGGCATTTATGCTGTCACTGAAATACAAAGTGCAGCCCACCAAGCATGATTCACTGAGACTGCTAGTTACTCCTGAGACACAAGGACAGAGGGAAGGAGTTCCTTGGAAATAAAACTAGGTGCGTGCCGAGCATTCAGGCAGCAGGAACCCTGAGAACAGTCAAGCTTGGGAAGCTACCTCTGGTTTGAGCGGCACTAAATTAACTGCACTGATGTACACCCGTGTGTAATGAGACAAAAGGAGTGGGAACTTGGATCTGCTCAGATACAAGATATATCTAAGGACTCTCGTCTATAGAGCAATTAAGAAAAATCTCTCATGCAGTTCTGAGTAGTTTTGCCTTGAGGAAACCGAAGCATAAGAAGCCTAAGTGATCCATCAAATATTGCATAGAAGCTCACAGAAAAGCTATGAAATAAGCACAAGGCTTTGTGCTCCTTCTCAGATTCAAATCATGCAGTCTCCCCTGCTTTACAGCAGCAGCAGCACAGAGAGTCTCTTCTATTTTAAACAGTTCAGCTTTGACAATGCTTAGTATTTGTAGTATCCTGATTTTAGATTTATAAAATGTACAACCACTGAGATTTCAAAAAGCAGAATTTGTCATGATGGGGAGGCAAAGGGGAGAAAGGGGAGAAAAGAAACTCATTTGTGGAAAAAAAGTAACTCAGGCTGCTCTGTCAATACTTTTGTGATTCTGTATCAGCAAGAAACTAGTGAAAATGAAACAGATGAACTCTCAAGCTACAGTCATCATTTGGAGAAGCAGTATCATCTGAAACCATCCTGCATTTTGAACAGTTCTGTGTTTCTCTAAAATCTTGTAAGGTTGGAAATTACTCAGAGCAAACAAGTACAACAGACTGTCATTTAAAGCACACATAAGGAGACAAACTCAGGATTTCCAGCTACATAAAAACAGACATTTAGACTGGGTCAGAAGTGTATCCCTGATGAACACGAATTCATCATTTCTGTGAGGCAAAGACTTACTCAGCTATCCACAAAGATTATTGTTCCAGCCAACATATCACTGTGCTTGCATATTTGCTATTTACCCCATAACACTAAATAATAGCATTAAATGGATATTATGTTCAGGATAAATATTCAGGGTAAAGGATGTTAAGCAATTCAGTCTTTTCTCATTTAGACAATTCCAAAGACCAAAGAACTTGGATGCTGAAACTCCATGGTTTTCCATATCAAACATACAGAAAAAAAATCCTTCAAAATACTACAAGCATCTTTTAGTCTAATAGCCAAATGATCTAGCCTGCAGTAGCTATTTTATGGAGCCTGTTCTTCTGCACCCATTCTTCATATAATGTGGAGCTAGAAATTGTCTCCTTTCATGCCATTACAATAGATACAGAAAAGAAGTGGTCAACTTTCTGGCTACAATGTTCATTACTCAGAAAACAGGCACACAATTCAAGCTCCTCCTTCGTGATTGCTAAACGGACATTGCTTGTTCTTCATATCAGCAAAAGATTTTGCTCTCTGAACCAGGCACGTGATTTGTCACAACCAGAACTGCAAACAGCAAGAGTTTCAGCTTTTCTCAAGAGCACCGTGTTCTCAGATCACAAGAAGCTACACCTTGGAGGTTTTTACAACTACAACCCATCTATTATGCCACGTTGGTTTCCAAAGCCATGGTTTCTAGTGCTGTTAATAGCAAGTATAATACATGGCTGATACACAAAAGGTAATGTGCCCTCTCCCTGATCCAAGGAACAACAACTGGTCTAGATCATGTTGCAATTGGTAAAAGCCAAGAACAAAACATTCCTTCCTGCTCAATTCCTGCCACTGGTAGTCCAACTATTGTTTTTTTTTTAATTTTATGATAAGCATGATTACTCAATTCCTTTAAAAGAGTGTCCATCAATTATTTTAAAAGACAATCCAGGAAAAGGATGTCTTGTTTTCTGGGAAAGGGTGATTTGCAGTCTTTGTATATTTTACAACTCTGCTGCTAAACCATTTCTATTGACTACTCTTGCTTTTCTCCTGGTTTGTTTGTTTCATAACACTTTGCTACCCAGCAGAGTTATTTTACTGTGTTTTTTCCATATGGGAAGAGATACTTTTTCATTTTAAATTCAAACCTGCAACACTACTTTGCACGCAATTGTGTTGTTGCAGTAGCTCTTCCTTGCAATCACGCCAACATCCATTTACTCATCCATTAAGGTCTATCAAATATCAAAAGCCAAGTCAACTGCTGAATTGTATCCCATGTGCCTTCGCTGCTTTCGGCTGTTCCTCACACAGGTTTATTAAAAGGCAGAGCTAAACATGCCCAGCAGGCTAAGCTGTCTCATCGCCTTTGCATGACAAGCAGAAGCTCAAATGCCCAGTGGCAGTACAAAGGTTTATCTACAGAACTATGCATGGGGAGGGACCTTAGATTTGGGGGAATGGAATTCCTCCCCTTTCCTCCAGGAGGCATTATCATGTTCTGAAAACAACAAGCAGACATTTATGGAGTTCCCAGGTCTTTAACACCAGCTTTGGCCTTATAGTAGTTTGATGTACCCTAATTATATTCACTTGTTCACTTACCCTGCCACCTGAAATCTGCTTCATTTACTTCAGTTTTGCAGGAAGCAGCAGTATCCTCCTTCTCCTCATTATCAGCAGATGTTCTGCACTCAGTCCTCTCCACAGTTTCCATCTTCACATCATGTTTCATGTTCCATTTGTCACCTTGTTTATCAGAGCTCTTCCTGTCTTGTTCAGCTGTGCTATTTGATAGTCCTTCTAACAAAAATTCGAATCATTAGTGTCCAATCTGTTGCCTTTTTAATGCAAGTGATAAAGTTGAACACCACAAAACCAAACCCTGAAGAATCAATACAAAAACTGACTTTATGATAGGTGTTATCATTAAACTCATATATCATACTATTTCAGATGCCAATGCACATGGACAGACATAGTGATGTCACTTGCTCCGAAGTCATGTCATGTTTTTGACAGCCTCTGCTTTGAACATGAACGTTTATATATTACAACAGATGTACCTCTCTTTTTATGGTACAAGAATGTAAGTTTGAAGTATTCTCAGGAAATCTAGCAGAATTATTCATATTAATTTTTGCTTTCCTAACTCCAAATTCATTCCTGAGACTTTGGAAATAACGACAGAGTATTCAACATGTAGGTCTGAAACTACCTTCCTATTATAGGAAGCCAAGAGTGTCCTTGTTAACAACTTAATCTTTTCCATTGATTTCTCTGGGCTACTGCGTAGTACCAGACTCTGGCAACACAGGAAGATACATTTTCTTTGGTCTAGTCCTTGGGTCTCCTGTGATCAACGCATTTAAGCAAGCAAAAGGGCTGTTGCTCTTAACACAGGCCGAATAGAGGAGCACATGGAGGGGTTTTGGCAACTGCTTCTCAGGAGTTAGCAGTAAAAAGGAGCACACACACAGCTCTTAAGGTAGATTTGGGGAGAAAAAAGAGAAGCAGGGCACTGTAGTCTACACAAGCCTCTCTGCTTCCAGAGGTCTGGGAAAAGAGACTGATTCTGGGAGAAAAAACCAGCCCTCCCCAGCACGCTTTGCTAGACCTGCATGACCCCTGGGCCCATACTGTAGAAGAAAATACAGAAGGTCAAACTCAATTCAGTTGTTGGAAGAACGACATTTTTACTGTTACCATGTTTCATTCCAGCATTGGATTTTGTTGTGCCAGGGTGGAAATGCATCCCTCCAAAAGCAGAGTATCCATATGAAGAATAACTGAACCCTAAAGAAAGGAAGATTAACAGAATTACATCCTAAAGCAATGAAAACACCATCTAGGAGAACGCTGAACCTAAAGAAGTGAATTTTTGTTTTCTTCATACCTTCTGCTTTATTCCATACAATTACAATAAATTTTCCAGGATAAAGGTGAGCTCTTCCCCACCCCTCCAAAAATCCAAAGAAATTTGGATTGTAGCATTACTGCATGCTTCATCTAAAATGCAACTGAGACATCACAAGCTGCCTCTACGCTTCTGAATTTTTGTGACCACAAGAGATTCTTACTCTGGTATTATGCTACAGATGTGCTGCAGGCCACACATGCAACAATTTGAAAACTGCTGTTCTGTTCCCCGCTCTAAAAAAGGGTTGTTGTTCAGATGACATTTGTAAATCCTTAGGTTATTAATGCTCTGCTGCAAGAGCCAAAGCAAAATGCTCTTATGATCCTGCATATCTGATACACTCTGGCTTCAACAGATAGAGCACTGTAGAAAATTTACTAAATAGTATCTTCAATTTTTTAATAGTTCTTTGCATTAACAGGGTTAATTTGTCAAATGCCACTCATGTTCGAAGAAATCATTCAGAACCTGTTTAATTTTACTTAACTGAGCTGTCTCATGAATTTCAGTGCCTTCAAGGCCCTACGAAGCAACCAAGCTTCCAAAGTAGGAAGGCAAAAGAGATGATGAAGTGTTTAGAAAACAAGGAGATGCTTGAGTGAATTGAGTAACACTATTATAAAGGCAACAGAGTCAGGTCTTGTCTACCTAGGAGGAGACAAAATCCTCATCCCATTTTAAAAATCAGAAAAAAACTTCTATCCTGCTCTCAGAGTAAGAACCCCTTTCCCTCTTCACCCAAAACTGCTGCCTTACCAGAGCCAGCACCGCCACCTGCCCCTCCATACATGCCACCACCTCCAGTGCCACTGCCTCCACCATAGCCATCAGAGAAGTTAGGCATGAGCTTCTGTCGTTTCCTTTGCACTTCTTCTTTGTCTGGGATAGAAGGAACAGACAGGAGAGGAAGTCACTCCTCCTGGTGGTCATGCACAGCACAGATGTGCGTACAGGAAGCATTACTACAGTTTACTAGTTTAGAAAGGAAAATGTGGAGTGCGGTAGAAGAGTCAAGTTTCTTCAAACTCCAAATAACAGAGCCTAACTTTGTACGTTCTGAAGCAGGGAGAATTCTCCTGAGAAACCAGCTAGTGCCAAGTCCCAAGTCAGACCAGCAGCACCGCTCGGGCCTGCATGGTCCTTTCAGTTGTGTCAGTGCCTTGTGCTCAGGCTGCAGGGCACACGTGCAAAGATGGCTTAGGGGCCTCAGAGGTTTCTTCAAAAGTGTCTTGTGTACTTAGAGCCCTGGAAATCAGTGGTTCCAAAATCCTTCAAAGTCATAAATCAGCATGAGTGCCCCAAACCACAAACTTGTTCAAAAAAATAAGCCTGTGGGGAATATAATATATATATAACTCAGCCCCCATGGAAAGCAAAACACAAAGATTTAAAAAGGACTTTTCCCAATGACTGGGAAAAGTGAAAATGTCATCATGAAAACTACAAAAACAGGGATACAAATATTATATGGGTTAAAATCCAGAAGAACTGTTGAGGAAAGAACAAATTATCATTTGTTTATTAAACCGTCTAGGAGTTTCAAGAGCCCTATGACAAAAAGGAATTTCATGCACAGGCACATCAGTGAGTACATCAAATGAGACAGCTAAATACATGACAGGGTAAACTGAAAAATACACGTGCATTATTTCCAGGCATACATGATCTGTAAGTATGTATGCATGCACACATCAGGCATACTCACACTGACGAGGACAGAAAACTCTAGAGAGCAATCTAGTCAGAGAAACAAACAAAAAAATCCACATACATATGTCTAAGTTTGTGTGAACTTGCAACAAGGGAAAAGTAGTTCCTAAATGGTAATTTCATGTATAGGGGATCTGAAAATGCACATAACAATGTTGAATTAATTTTACTTCATTAAGAGACATATAAAAGAGGTTTGCTTCTAATCTGGCAACTTTGCTCTACAGCTGTACACTTCCCTTTCCATAAAGCTTGCACAAGAGGTTCCTGAAATTGTTACCAAGAAGAAATCCTCTGACAACTCTGGAAGCATTTGTGACTGTATGTTTTCTGCTATTTTATTGTAACAGGTGTAAAGCAGACTCACTTGGACATCACCACCCCCCCTTCCCCAGCTGTCCTGAGTCCCTTACCACTGATGCACATGTACTTTAGAGATTTTGACAGGGAATTCATTTCGACAGTGCTCTAAGTTAAGCACAGAAAACATTCCAGATGAGAACTTAGTAGTGAAACTTGCAGGCAAGTCTTAATACAAGAGAACACCAGGTATGCCTTGGGCCTTAAGGCATTTCCATACCATTAACGTAATAGGTATTTAAAACCATGATTGCTGCTGCCATTCACGTCAAACATTTCAAATGCACACTTTAGAAAACAGCACAGATCTGCTACTTAAACTTCTTTTCACTATTACTTTAGGAAGCAGGTCCAGTATCAACTACTGTACTTCTGCTAACTAACTAAAATTTTAAGCACAAGAGATTAAAATAGCACTTTCTAGGCTCTCACAAGAAATGTCTTGGGCTTGTTTAACTAGTACAAGCAATCACGAAATTCAAAAACATCAGTGACTTTGGCGTGATGGTAAAAGGTGAGAACTGCAAAACACGTACCTTTTCCACCAGATACCAACCAGTCTTTGGTTTAAAGTTTTATCTGGAAGTACTGACAATAAAATGTCCTCAGATATTATTCTGCAGAAACTCAGAGGAAAAGAGTGCCATCTACTGTATGGACAGGCAAGTGTGCATACAGGACCTTGCAGGGAGCAAGCCTCCCTCCGAAAATACTCAGATTTACTGCCTGCCAGTCCAACAAAAACACCTACAAACCCATCACAAAGCTAACATGCTTCACATTGGCTCTGCTCAAAATGAGGAGGCAAGTATAATATTTTCTAATTTCTCTAATTTCTCATCCAGCAATTCCTATCTTATTAAAAACATTTCTAGGGCCCCTATGGTTTCTGTTTCCAATATATAAAACAGGTTTAAAGCATTACCTTTGATTTCTGGATAGTAGAGAAAAGGCTTTGGTTCACTTGTCTCCAGATCAGATTTCCTGCGCAGCTGTACGAATACAGATGCTGGCTTTGTGATGTTGACATCTCGGTACTTGGGGGTTTTGAACACAATAGCAAACTGTGAAGGAAACAATGGGAAAATGTCTGTCAGGGAGCATGGGTTCTGACAACTTTGGGTTTACATTTGCACTATTTTGTAGGAGTCAGTTTACAGCTTGGGAGGCAAAAAGTCATAGCAAAGGGCTATTACAACATGAAATTTCCATTTCAGTTTTCAGTTTCAATTCTGAGGTTGAGTCCTAAGGCTTTCTGGGAAAGGCAGAACTACCATGCAAAGTTCCACCACATGTCCCCTCGTCATTTAGCACCCATTCTGTGGCCTTCTCACCGTGCTCACAGGAGCCCTCAGAGTTGTTTGTATATCCTAGCCAAATTTACGCCAGTGCATGTTAAAGCAATGGGCTATCTCCTAATTTCCTTGCACTGCATTCCCAACCTGTGTAGTTAGCTAAGGTAGGTCTTTAAGGAACTGTTTGTATTATTAGGAAGCAACCAGCCGAAGAAAAGGTCAGTTCAGGATATAGATGCTTTCACCTAATTACTCACTATAATATAATCCAAGTTTACAGAGATAAGAAAATCATTAGCGAGTGACAAATGCTGTGTTACTTACTTGTCTATGTACATCTGTAGGAGAAAAATCTCCAAAGCCTTCCCACATACCACCATTCTCATCCTCTTCATAGAAACGTATTTGAATATCATCTACAAAGAATGAAAGAAACACACTTGGGGATGTTTGTGCATTTGTTTAACCTTTGGTTAAGTTTATTTCAGATAAAAATCAACATGTTTACTTTTAGGCTGGATGACAATATTACACAATACATCAATTACCTTTTCCATTTTAGGAAAACAGCATAAACCCCCATTTTTGACATCAGCATTAGGTCAGCCTAATTCAGATGACTTCACCAAAGCTGCTACTTACTGAGCTGTGAAAAGAGAACTAGGTTCACTACCTCTTCCTATTCTAGGGCTATAAAACATTCCAGAGGAGCTTTATTTGGAACAAACATGTCAGGAGGGGAGAACTTGAAGCGTGAAATGTAGAAACCACCCTCTCTCCTCCAACAGTTTCAGTTCAAAAAACTGTGGCAAAACCTGAAGTGCCACAGTTGAAGTTCCGCTTGCGGCTGGCAGAGCGCCACCGCGGAGCTGCAGCCCCGAGACACGGCGAGGGTGCGAGCCAGCGGCACAGCAGCGCTCCCAGCACCTTCAGCCTCCAAACACTGCACTCGCCAGAAACATGTCACTGGCCTTCTGCTCCTCGGAACAGACTTGCTTTCGTTCCCTTTCTATTTATTTGTTTATATTTTTAGGGGAAGCATCACACCAGGAAATTCTGTCCCCAGCACTCCTGGTGAGGAAAATACTAGAAAAAACCTATTCTCTCTTAGGGTGACTGATGCAGGACAGGCTTGGAGCAGACAGGCTGCTTGCCCTGACCCACCACCTGCTAGTCTCAAGACTGTGAACCACCAGTTCCAGTCCGGCTGTCCTGCATGCTCAAGTTCCTTCAAAGCAGGAGGTTTCTCAAAGCAATGAGGTCAGGGGAAACCCCAATCTGGCTGAGGGGAAACCCCTGCTCAGGGCTTCCACCGAGTCACACACTTATTTATTTATTTGTGCACAAGAGTTAGGTTTTATCTCGGTCCTTCTGGTGGCAGAGGGTAGATATACTACTGAAGGAAAACAGTTTTTTCCAAGTCCCTTCTTTTAAGCAGCCCCCAAAAGCACTGTCTCTTCTCAAAGTCCCTGTAAGCCCCCAAAGCCCTCTCTTCCCAAAGTTCTAGGAGGGCATTTGCAAGGAAAAGATGGAAAAGGACAGCCTGCGTTAACAGAAAATGTCAGTGTGATTTTAACAACATGTGCAGGGACCGATTCCAAACAGATCAGAACTGGGTCTCTGCCATGCAATTTACACCAGGGAGTCCCAAGTACTACCTATACCTGAAAAATGCAAAGGACTTCCCTCATTCCCTTGTTTTTATTTCTTAGTTTAGCCCAAATACAATCAACCACATTAACCATTATCTTTCTATACAAAAACAAAGCATCCAAATCTACAGTGCCAAATTCTGACGCATTCAAAGCCACGAGCAGAGACTGAAAACAAACCTGTGAGAAGTAGGTTTACACAGAGCGATCTCTACCATTAGTGCTGAACACATTAAGTTCCCATCTGTGGTTAACACTGAATGCTCACAGTTACCCCTTGTAATCAGGAACTTAATGATAAATCAGAAATTTTAGAATAATTCAGAGCAGGTGTTAGTAAATGGAGTCAAATGCCACCCAGAACCCACCACTCACACAAAAATCCAGCACATGGGCAAGGGTAGAAACTTGAGAACAACAAAGGTGATCACATGGACTCTGTGGCAGCAACACAGGCTGAATTTGCTTTGCAATAGACTATTTGGATTTATTAATTTTCTGGACTGCTGGACTGACATCCAGAAAGCCTGAGTGCTCACAAATCCTGCTGCGGTGTCAGAATGGGAGAAACTCATTCAGCACAGCAGGTTTTGTGTGTACTCCAGATGAACATCCTGGTGTTCCTTACAGTGTTCAAGACTCTTACCTTTCTGAACCTTGTCACAGAGAAGGTAAATCTCTTCCCCTCCTGTCACGCACCCTGCTGTTCTGTCCATTCTTACGATTTTTAAGTTGGAGGCATTGGGAGCTTCTATTGGAAGGGAAGATTAAAAAAATGCTTACCTTTGTAACAGTTTTAGATTAAAAAGCCCCCAAAACAAACAACAAAGCAAAACACACAGAAATGCAATAGAACAACAAGCCTCCAATACAACCTACTAAAATTTGCTTGTGTATTTTCAAACATGAATAAATTGACAACTTTCCATATGAAAGGCATAATCTTGTATCCTCTAAGCTTTGACTGAACTGTGAATAAGGTCCTGGCATAATTACTCCACTAGCAAAGTAGCCTAGCAGTAAACTGCATCCAGCACCCTGCACTAGTACTCATTTTACGGCAAAGAACAGCACAATAGAACATAATTTTTTCTTCTCTGCTTTCTGACACCATGACACTCTTGCGAGCTGTTTCCTGTATCTCACTCTATACAATGCTTTGCTTTTCACTCTGGTTTACTTAAAAGCATGTCAGGTTTTGACCAGTATACTGGACTGTGATAAAAACCCCCTCCTTCACGGACCTTAGTAGAGGCATCAATAAACACCTATTGTTCCTCCAGACAGAACTATCATCTGATAAGTAAAAGCAGCTAAAACAGGCAGTTATGCTACGGCAATTTACGTCTGTTGCGTGAAAAAGGATTGAATGGTGCCAAAGAAGAGTATTAGAAAAAAACCATACAACAACAAAACCCAAGAAAAATCTTCTGAAATTAACAATCAAGAATTCCCCTTGGGAGATCAGAAACTCATAACTGACATCTGTGTAGCAACTTACGACAGTAGAAACATGCACTGAAAAACAGATTTCCCCTTTATTTATCTCCTTAGTTTAAGTCAACATTTTTGAGATCACTACATTTCCCAATTAAGAACAAGGAACAGTAGAACAGTTGCATTTAATACCTTTCCATATGGACTCTGCCCTTTAAAAATGATGATTTAGACATGGCTGTTGCTCAAAGAAAAAAAAATGGTACTTTTTCTGAGTCATTACAGAATGACTATCATGAAAATGGTAATAAGGAAAAACTCAGGCAGCAGAAAGGATTCAGGTAAAATGAGTCAGTATAATCGAAAAGCACAAGGGAAAACATGAAGTGAAATGATTCAGTTAGAAAAAAGACACAGAGGGATGTAACAGAAGTGTAAAAAGTACTGATGGATCTAAAGGAAATGGATTGAGAACTCTGGTTGTGTTAGTCTCTCAAAACAAGGACAAGCAGATGGTCAGCAAATCTGAAAGGTTTCAAATTCTCAACAAAGACTGAAGCAAAGTAATTTTTTCCTGACATCCTGTGTGACAAGGCTTTGTCACAGAAAGCAACTGAAAACCCCGCAAAATTCAAGCCCTTCTTACGAATGTAACAAGAATTTATAAAATCGTCAAAAGTGGCAGGATTAAACATGCTAACAGCAAAATAAAATCTTGCTCTGTGGCTTACATCACCATCCATTAAAAACCAGAATGATACCATATGTACTTGGACAGACATGGGGCTAATTATCCATGAACTACTTACTCCTTATTCATCAAATAACAGGCAAGCAGCAGGGCTAGATGAGTCTACGTAGAGCAATATGTACCTATCATTTTTATACCTACAAAAGCTTGCCCCTTATTAAAAAAGGAATTAAAGCCAAATATACTTACTGCTGTCATATATTGCATCTGATATAACCGGATCAAGTTTCCTTGTGAAACTCCCATTACTGTCAGGAAGAAAGGCTGTAAACATGAGTCTCACGACACTGAGATCCATTTCTTTAGTCTGCTGTATTGCTGCCTGACGAATAATGTCCCTTTCTCGTTCTGGAACAGACAAGTAGACAGGTGAATTAACACAAGGGGTAGGGGACCCATAAGAAAACAAAGGGAACAAACATTACTATCCAAACGTACCGACAGAGAGGAAATGTGTTCTTTTACATTTAGTATCCATCAGGTTCTCTGTCTTTAAGCAGAGGAGAAACTACTCAAATTATATTGCACTCATACTGCAGTTTGTGTATCAGATCTTATTTCAGATAAAGCATATAATTAAAAAAGAGACAGAAAATTACTCTTGCTGCTGTCAATTTACAATGGTTGTGAAAAGCACAAATGCCACCTCTAAGGACATCTGAATTCCTCGTGTTAAGAGTGATAAAAGGAAGGCTCGACCCCATATGCAGCGCATGAAAGCAACAGACCACAGGTTTTACACGGATATAGATGAAATGCAGCTGAAAGAGAGTGTTCTCAAAAGGAAGCCCCTAAGTTAATTAAGGGTGTCATGTCTTGCTGCAATAATGCAAAATTACTCTATTTAACAGTTTATTAAACAGCATAAGAGCAATGGAATAGAGGTGCAGAGGTGGGTAGCTATGGAAGGAAGTTGCTCCATTCTCATATGTATGTTGACCGCAAAGACTCTGTTTTAGACTCCCTAAAACACAAGAGCACACCACCACTTAAAGCACACAGCCACAGGCTGTTTTCCTACCCCAGAATCTGTGTTTTCAGAAACTCAACCTGCTTTTAGTAAAAGCGCAATTAGAACCAGGCCATGGTTTCTACATACCAGTTAGCTGTCTGTCTCCACACCCGTCCGCCTGCAGATAGCCGAGCTCAGGGTGCACCAGCAATCCTGGGTTGTACCCCTTCTTGCAGGCATCTATCATGCGTGTTTCCAGAGTTTCAAACACTTTCTTCTTTGTGACATGAAGTATTCCGAGATTTGCAAACCTGCCAAATTTTGATTGAGCAAAGTATTTCCTTAATGCTTTATGCCAAATCTGCAGCAGGCAGTCTTTGTTACCAGAGACAGCTACACAACTGAAGTCAAAAGAAGGACTCTGTAGGTTTACTTAGGCACTACCAGTTCTCGAGGGCAAGTTTTCCATCAGGAAAAATGGAGTCAAGCTTCCAACACATGTAAAATGTGCACCATTATATGACAGCCATCTTATGGGTGCACAGGATTTTTCTATGGCGTAAGTAGTAATTTGTCAGGTTTCAGACTTACACTGTGAAAGCAACTTACAAAACATTGGAAAATCTGGTTGTCACACTTTGTTTGCTCTGTCTTGGCAATGACATTAATATGTCATTCTGTATGTCTGTTAAGCAGAGGAACTGCTCAGAATAAGCTCCATCTGTTTAAAGTGGTTTGGAAAGCAAGTTAAGAAGCTAAAAACAGTGCAATACTTTCCAAAGGAAATGTCTTAAACAAGGCTCTGGTCATTCAGCAAGACACTTCAGGTACCTATTTGAATGATCTGCTTCTGTAAAAATCTCCTGCCACATTTAAAAATCAATTAGATCTGGAAGTGTGAAAAGAAGACAATAACTCAATTTTCATGCAGGTCAAGTGAGGATAGGAAAGCTGTTTCTAAACATCTGACATCTGATGAAAAACAAGACAGGTTAGAAAATGAGCCAAACTTTTCAAGATGAAAAGGAGTATTTAAAATAAAGCTATTTAAATTTTTGTTCTCGGTAAAGTCAGTGCACTGGGCTTGGACATCAAAAGTTACAGTTTAAAAGAATCTCTCTCTCCCAACCTTCTCAGGTTTTTAAACTTCATCTTCTCCACCAACAAAGACATTCTTGAGATCACAGAACCAAAACTTACAGCCAGCATGAAACCTGATCTAAGCCTGAAAACAGAGTTGGGAGCCTCAGCTCCATTTACCAATATAAAGAATTATTCTTTTAAATTAAAAAAGAACAGACCAACTACAATTTCACTACAATCTTACTGCTTTAAACTTTAAAAGTTTGACTCATTTAGCATTTTCATGTTTATACATGTCTTGCATTAATTTCGAATTTACTAATCCTATTTTCTTAATGCTTTTCTCTTCATTATATTCCTATTGGCAGATTTCAACAAAAGTAAAATATTGATCAAAGTGGTAACAGAAGATTTCTTCAGTAACTTTTGCATTTCTCTGATCAACACTACTTACATTTAAAAAAATGGTCTTACAATACAAATTTGGACTGCACACCAAGAGATTAAAACTCTATAAATTCTACGTGAATTTGCTTAGGGCAAATTCTACAAAGCTAAACAGAAACCCCATTGATTTTTCTATTTGAGATACAAACAAAGCACAGATCAGAGCATGAAGACTCGTGCTCCACATAGATGCCTCTCAGTAGTATTTCTGTATTGCTTCTTACAGTGCTGGTGCTCAGGTTAGCAAAGGGTTGACAGACTTACCCTACAACCATGTCTTTAGGTCCTGCATTAACTGTGCACACTCCGTCTTCACAAAATTTTCCCACCAGGCTATGAGCATGTAAGTGGACGTATTTCCCATTAGTTACTAACTGGACAATTACTTTTGCAGGTCCAACATAATTGCAGATCTGTAAGCAAATATAAAAAATGTGGGATAGTTTGCTTACATTTTTTTTTTTAGATGGAACAAGTAATGATTCCAGTTGAATATTTTCTGTCAGCTAAGTCCAATCAAACTTACATAGAAGAAACACTAATGGCAAACTAACTGTACCAGATCATCACAAAGAACAGCCAACACTTTTTTTTGGTAATTAAACTTGACATACAAATGGCAGAAGTAGTGACCCAAAAATCTAAAGGAAACCATTTTCTGTTTCCTAAATCATGAATCTCAGTTTTACATTCTGGCCATTTACTCCACATTGCTCTCCTTAAATTTCAGTCAGTACATTGAATCCACAATAAACACTGCCACCTGTTAAGAGGCATACATAAAATATAAGTATTAATTAAAAGCCCTGCATTGTTTTTCCCGATTTGAAAACACTTTAAAATCTATTTTTAAACATTATGATTTTTTTAAAAACCTTTTGACCTCATTATGACTCTTCAGGTAGAGATTTTAAAGTGAATGAATTCTACATTAATAGGTATTTTGTGAGTTCAATATGCTCCATCAACACATATTACCCAGACCAGCAAAGGTCTCCCTGAAGTTTACACAAGGATATATGCTAGATTCCCACCACCTAGGATTTTGCTGGACTAGAACTATGACAAACTGTATGCTTTCATATAGCCAACTCTGGAAGACTACAAAGTTCCCCACCCCCCCCCAACAGTTCCCCATCACCATAAATTTTTTAATAGCTTTTAAAACTGTGATGTCAAACAATGCCTCAAAAACACACCTAAAATTACTAATAACATATCATATTGCTAAATTATTTGCTTTACATACATTCCTTAGAACTTTATTTTCTTTCCTCACAAGTAATATTCAAAGTCAGTTATGGGTTATGCACCACTTTCAAATTATGCTGAACATAAAATTACCCCACTTTTTTAAAAGCAAACATTACCTTCCCTTCTAATTCACTTAATTAACCCTTTTATCAATGTTGGGCTTTTTCCCCTCCTCTTCTCATTTTTCTTCTAATTTGCCTTGGGCAGAGTTCTTTGTATTACTGCAGCTTATAGATCTAATCAACCAAAGTATTAAAGGATCACGATAAACATTAAAGTGATGAATCAGTGATGAACTGAATATTTAAGGTTATATTGTTGATAAAATGTTGATAACGAGGGGTTGCCTCGATTTCACCACATTACTGAGTTCTGCTAGCTTCCTTCACTGCAGTTAACCCCACTCTTGAACCCATTCCATCACAGCTGAAACACTTTGCATATGTACAATGCATGCCCTCCCTGCCTTTCTACTCACTGCTTAAACAAAAAAAAAATCCCAACTATGAAAAAGTTGTTCCAGGAGGAGCAGGTGTGCAAAAGCCCTCTCATGACTCACTGCCTGGCTAGTTAATTGTAGAATACTCTACTAATGTGCATTTTACAAGTGGCAGTTTTTAAAATACAAGATATGGGGTACTCGTCTTCTCTCCTGTTTCCAAATTGCAATGTCTCCCGGACTGAAACAATACAAAGATACAGAATAATCACTGCTGCCCTACTTCCATAATTTACCAGCAGTGAGAAAATTCCTACGTACCTTTCACAAAGTCACCTGAAAATAAAATGGACTGTGTTTGGTGATACCTGTCACCACCACTACAATTAACTTCTCAACAAGGTGGCTTTTAAAAAACTATTTTCATTTTACCCTTCACTAAACGAGCCTTTCCCTACTACAAAGCTCCCAGCACATCTCTAGCATTACATTCATTATGAGTAATATGCACGTTCTAGTGTCACATCAGAAAAGTTCAAGACTATCCCTCATCAGCTGTAGAAACCACAGTGAAACTGGAGGTAGGACTGCTGCACGTCAAGGACTTTCCAGCCTCTGAAAGCAGAACATAGAACTGCAGTGGTAACCAGATTGTAATCTCCCCCTGTTACTCAGCTCAGCATGATCTTTGTAGCCTTCCTCTCAGGGGAAAAACAAAAGGGTTCTTAAAACGTAATACCTTATGTAGGTCATTAGGCAAGAAAGGACTATTTTTGTCATCCACTCTGATGTCCTATACAGCAAAGGCTACAGAATGTCCCTGAACTGTCTCCTGCCTACATTTCCTATAGAAAGGCTTTCCCACTTGATTTTGAGATATCCAGGGTTATCTTGGTGCCCAGCAGAATAGTCTGAGTGGTTAAATATCCTCATGTACCATAAATTAAGTCTGAAATAATTTTTCCATGTCCTTGAATCATGCCACAATTTCAGAATTTGAAATTTATTCTGGCATTAAGGTGTGTAAGTAACTATCGCCTTTTACATATGCACTTAAAAAATGCTGTCAGAGGCATTAAAAGGTAGAAGGTATGTTACAGTGCTGAGTATCTACAGAAAATAGGGATTAAGGTGCTGGCACAAAGACATACACTCAGCACATGAGGGAGGAAGCATGTGAGTGCTGTATGGCTCAAAATCAGAGTTGTGATCCAAAAAAAGGTACCTCCCGATCTTCAAATTAAAGATGAAGTGAAGAAAGAAAATAAGGAGTTCCTGGGAAGAGTATAGCTGTAATATTTGATTACATTCTGTACTGAAGCAGCATTCAATTGATCTGATAAAGTTAAAATGCTGCAGGCTCACACTTATCTGCCTTTTCTGTTCGAGAGATTTGTCTGAAAGATTGAAAGGACCCTGTGAATTCGAAATTGAGTCTGTTTCAAAACAAGAGTTGAAAGTTTTTTCAGTTATTTCACATCCTCCTGCAATCCAGACCCCAGCCAATGTTTATAGTTTCTGAAATTTTGCAAAAACTTTGTAAGAATGTTCTCCTACTTCAAAGATGTTTTTTCCAGTTACTCTTACAAGTAAGAAGTGAAACCAACTGGTCAACAACAGAAAGCAAATGATGGAAAAGACCATGTCAAACCTACAAAGCCAGCAACTACAAAAACACCTATTTCTCTTTCTAATCACTCCGTTACTGCCCCAACCCTGTCTAACCTTCAGAGTGTGACTGGTGCTGTCCTCAGTACATATGTAGGAACATGAGGTTCCACAGTTAAGGCATCACTCACTCTTTATAAGCAGCCTGTTTTTACAGAGCACCATCACTCTTTTTTTCAGTTGCTAATTTAAGACGAAATATTTCAGATGTGGTACGAATCATATAGACCACTGAATGCTTACTTAGAGGTTTAAGAAAAAACAGTGAATGTAATTTAAACCAATGGGAGCTGAAGATCCCCTGATTCTCTGAATGTGAGGTGACTAATGTCAAAAATATGGAGTTGGGTGCTCTGCTTTACAAGCCCAACCAAAGAGACTCAGGGCCTCCTATTCAGTCAAACCAACTGTACCAGTAAAAAGCTCAAATCTGACTGAATTTAACTTTCTGATGAATTTGGTTCAGTACAGATTTTTAAGAGGAGTAAAGATTTGTAACAAAAAATCTGCTCATTCTTGTCTCATATTTATCCTTCAACCCAGCTGTTAAATGATTTTTTAACTTGTAATCAGCACTCTATCACTCTACAAGTTAATTCTTTTGGAGGTAAAAAAAGTCAATATGCTGCTCCTTTCTCCACCAAGAAAGCTCATCAACAAAGTAACTTGGCTAATTTTCCATAAATTCTCCTCCTGAATTTGAAGTATGTGCTATAATCTCTTATTTCAATAAGAACACTTTTCTCCAGATTGAGGTGTAATTTAGGGTAGCCACAGGACATGACTGGATGGGCAGTTCTCCTGTCCTGTGCCTGGATTCAGGGCTGCCCAACTGGTATGCAGCTTCGATTCACAAGCCAACCTGCCCAAACTCTTTGCAGAGAGATGCTGCTCTTTAGCTCAGGCACATCTCTGCACAACTAGCTACTCCTGTCCAGGCTGGGGCTGATTTATATCCAGCTCACAGAGAAAAGACCACTGGAGATTGCAGCCACCCACACAGATTTGCCCCCAAGGAGATGAAAATTCAGGACATTTCTTTCACTCCACTATTTTCAGAGAATTCTCTTCATACCTAAAACTGGATGAAGCACTTCAGTGTAAAACATGAATATGTCCACATTAACAGCAGTATGCAAGATCACAACACATGTGGTAAACATGTAAAAAGACCAGTGGAAATTTTCTGTACAAGTTTTGTCACATTTTTAAAAGCACATAAACCCTGAGTAAATTATAAATTAAAAAGCAGAAAGTTAAATAAGCTGGTGATAATATTAGACTTTCTAGTTTTATTCTTTCTTATACTACTGACTGATGATGAACAAGCTGCTCAGAAGCTTTGTCTTCAACTGTTCTAGACAGTAAAATTTTACAGCATTGTCTTACTTAGACTAAGTGGATGAAAATGAAATTTAAATGAAGAATTGTAGGTAGTCTTCCACTGCAATCATGAAACATAACTTCATTATAACATATTCGTTATCTACAACTTCTCTGCTATCCATAATGACATGCAAAGTGGTATAGAATCCTCTCAATATGCAAGATGCTTTCTACATACTAGGATTACTGTTAGCAAAGAAACGGCTAAACAAAGGAATATCATTCCATAAGCCATAAATTAATCCCATTTTTGATATTACAGAAAAATACTACTGTTATCTAGACTCCATTTGTCAGGACTGTTCCATTAAAACAAGAAGGTTTACATCCATCCCACCTTGCTGTCCAGTGCACATTTGTTTTAAGTGTAAAGACTGGCACTGCTGAACATCTGTACTAACTCATGAACTACACCATCTACTAATATGCTATACAGGAAGTGGTTAAATACGTAATAAACTACCAAAACATCTTGCTTAGAGATATATCAAAGTCTTCAATACACTAGCCTTTACATAAAGGATGTATCTTGAGGTGTTCCAGGGTAGCTACGAGTTAGTGAGGGTGCAGGGAGGAAAAACAAAAAGAGTGAAGTTGAAGAGCCCACATCATGCAAGAGGTCATATCACACAAATGAGTTTTCTTTTGGCCTTCAATCCATAATCCTACAAAAACGGAGTAGGGAGACTGCAATGCTTTTTAGAGCAATGATGTCTATTTTCAGGACATCCCATGATAGCTACTGATAAATTATATCAATTTTCTGTGCAGAGTTTGCCAAGCAAAAAGCAGATCCCCATGTGAGCAGTGCTGCCCACACCAAGGTTTAAAGATCTGTCACAAAACTCCTTTAGTACAGTACAGCCAAAGCCCATGCTACTGTCCTTTCACTGCACTGTGATCAGCTAATGAAGGTTTTGTTGTGAAGACATCGGCACAGGAGTTAAAAAACCCCAAACCCAATAAACCAAAAACCAACCAAAAAATGGAATCAAAACGAAAAACCCCAACACAACAAAAAATAGCAATCTTTAATTGTGCTCCCCTCAGTTACGACAAGGTGAGCACACTGACAAAACACAGAAGAGACTTACAGGAAAAGGTGTGAAACACTTCTGTCTTTACTGGCACCACTTGAATCAAGAACAGGCACTAACAAGCAATGGCCTTGAGGAATTTACTTGTTGTGTTCCCTTGCCAGCCTCTCCCAGCAGGTGTTGCCATGTGGGGATTTGTACTAGAAAAAAGCCCAGATGCACACGGTAGAATGGGAGGGAGGGGAAGGGACGTGTGCGTGTGGGGAAGCTTTAGACGAAATTAAAATCTGATGATCAATGAAATTAGAAGGTTTGATGGAAAGGAAAAATTCCATTTCCTGTGTAACTCCTCTATGCTTATCTCCTTGTCATGCTACTGTGTGACCTGCCATACCTTTATAAAGTATCACCTGTATTATTATCAATACAGATTGCATTGGAATGCACGGATCTGGCTCAGTTGAAGTAAATTATTTTATATCTGAATATACTAGCGATATTTCATTCATTGGTTCATCATTGTTGTCAAAACAAGAAAGAGGAAAGTAAGTAGATCATTTGCCTGGGCTAACAGTCTTTCACAGGAGTTTTGCAAGGCTCTATGAAATCAGCTTTCCCAGCTTCTTTTCAATTTGCAAGGCTAACTGCCTAGGCTACCTCAGCCAATGCTGATTACTTTCCATTGAGTCATGCTTATACTGATTCATTACAGAGATGCAACTGTTCCAAATTCCAGCCTTTCCCAAGAACTACAGATGAACTACATACATACTTAGGAGAAAGATGAGGAGTGGCATGCACCAAGGCAGAGGCTGTCTGTGTGCCACTCTTCCCTCCCCTTCTTTCCCCATAAAAGAGCAAGAGATAACACCAGAATTAAAATACATTAAGAAGTAACACTAGACTTGGAATACATTAACCCTGCTCCTCATGAGAGAATCTGCAGGGCAATAGTTCAAAGACATAATGCAATAACAAGAATGCCATTTAAGTTCAAAAAAATACTGAAAAGACACGGTGTACATTTTCCCAACATCCTCAGAAAAAGAATTTGCTGCGAGAACCACAGACGAAGACAGTTGTACAATCCCAGAATGATTAATCACTCTTCTAATCTTCACACTGTGCCTCCACAGACCATTTCTTTGATTAACAGATTTGAATTTTTTCCAGGGGAAAAAAAAAACACAAAACAAGTTCATCCAACACCTGAACATAACAGTGTTCCTATTAAAATGGAAAGTTTTATGTTGACTGTAAAGGAATTAAGTTCTTAAGAGCAGAGTATCCTAGAGGTATTGAATAAGGAGCAAAATGAACAGAAAAAACAGGAAAATTTCACTTGTAGAGTGAAGTGGAATAACTGAGCAGCCTCATGCTTTGCAATTGAAGTGGAGCAATTGAGCAGCTCAGGCCTTGCTTCATGCTAGAACTGCACCTTAGGGAAGAGCTCCATTAGTCTGCATGAGGGCAGCGAGGTGGGAGGTGCAGGAAAGCTTACTGCTCAAGTGCTGGCAGATAAAAATGGTGCCAAAATTATCCCAGAAATTTCAAGAGAACTTTATTTTCAAAATCAATCACACTTTGAAGCTGGGATTGAAATGTAGTCTGTCTTGAGTAATTTCATACAAATTTATGCTGCTATGCAGTAACGCCCTATACAGATACACATGACACTTGCTTTCAGTTCGGAAAATTAATGATTTATGTACTTACTTTGACCTGAGGGTAAGATTTTTTGTTCTTTTCACTAGAAGCACCAGGAAGTCCACCGTGTGAAGGTCCTTCACATACGTATCGGAAACGAAACCCTCTCTGTGGAAATAAAGGAAAAGAAACTTGAAAGCCTTTAGAAACAAAACTAAAAGAAAAATAGCACATGCGCACACATAAAAAAGACTTGCTCAAATAGAAAAGTTACAACTGTTCATCCCTGAAATGCTGAGCGCTGGTTCACAAAGCACACCTGAACTGCAGCCCTGGAGAAATTGTTCTATTCTCACTCTTACACACAGTAGCAACCTGAATTTGTTCTTTCAGTGAAGATACTTTAAAGCAGAGATCTATTTATACTCTCAAAACAGGATAAGAACTAACATGTACAGAATGCAAGAGCAGATACTCTCTCCCATGATTGCTGCTAGGCAGACAAAATTGAAGCTAATAATAAGGAAGCATCATAAGCATCCTTATTCTTGTAAGTGTCACAAAGGAAAGAACACTGATGAAATAGAAGAAATGCTTCTTCCTTCTGGGAAAAGTGTATGAAAGGTGTCCAGAAACTGCACAAAGGCTTCAGGGGACTTTGGCTGGGTTTTCATCTCAGTTACATAAATAGGCATCTGAGCATACTTCCGAGAAGTGTAGGATATTGGCAAACAGTCCAGAGTACAGCTCTCCACTGATTCTGTTTTTATTTACGGGTAATAACATCCCCTTTACCTAACACAGTATCTATAAGACACAAGAGATGTAACTCTTATTTGGTAACTCTAACCATGTATTTCATATGAACCCCGATTCTGCTTTCAGGTCTACCCTCCAGTCCTGCAATTTCCATCAAAATCCCATCTTATACAGAGCTTCCAGGGTTTGTTCAAACAGCACCAGTTAGTGTGGTACCCTTTGTCAAGAGTCATTCAACTTCTTTCTAATAGCAGACAACTCTGAATTCGAAGTGCATATTAGCTGAAAGCAAACAACATGATTTAAAATTACTCTGTAAACATCAGCTTCAATACTTGTCTCACTAAAGCCTTTTCAGGTTAAGAACTTGTTTCCCTGGCAAATGTAAATATCTGACTTTTATTCAGATATTGACCAACTGCCTTCCTAAGCTAAAATAAGTGACCAAGAGTACTGCAAGTGAAGAGCCCAGCAATGATGAGCTTGAACTCAAGCTGTCCAAAAGGCAAAGCAACCTCTGCAGTCAGGACACAGGAGGCGATGCAGTCTCTCTTCACCTTGATGCACTCAATCCAAGAGATCCAGCAGTCATCTGTGTGGCCTTCCTCAGTCTATTGCCTTTGCTATCCTAGCTGTGTTCTCATACATGCAGTCTTACTCCCTTCATCTGTCTGTTCCAACAGTGATCACAAGTTCATCACTCTGCTGATGAATCACCCTCTTCACCCTGTTAAAAATCGTTGCCCAGCTTGCCACATGGGTATTCCACGAGAGGAGCCACTTGTTGAGAAGTCACACGTGGAAACAAGTTTCTCCTTACATACTCTATCCTGCCAGCCCCACCATGCAAAGACATGGTCTCATTTGGAATGAACTGAAACAACAAGAAAGAGGCAGCATATTCTTCCAAGAGCTCACAGTACACTGCTGTTTCATTTATGACCAAGATGAAAAGTCCCTATTCCTAGAGGTATGCTTGAGCACAAAAAATGTCTTTGGTGTCTGTTTGCAATCAGTGTTCTCCATTGCCTTCTGCCAGGAAGACTGGATTGTGTTATGCTTCTGCAGAAGACCAAGAGGAGGGTGGAACAGCTTTTAGGCACCCTTTTCCCCTGTTTACTGAACAGTTCTGTAAGGCAGGATTTTATGCAACTCACTAGGGCAGACAGGAAAGGCTCTTCCATACTCTCACAGCTTCAGGAGGAATCCTTGCAACTGCTGGTGCCACTGGCTGAAGGGGAACAGCACCTAAGTGATAGTGCAGGGCAATCTTTACCCAGCAATTACTTTGTACCTCAGTTGCATGAAAACTAACCAGTGTATGGGGATGACTTTATGCTGTCAGAGGAGTACAAGTCAGTGTTTGCTACACAGTCAGAAAAAAAGTTACATTCAAGCACTTATCTTCATTTTTCTTGGATTATTCAAAACAGACAACCATAAGAAAAGGCATCTCAAACGACAACTGAATTTCTTTACAATAACAAAGCACATGTCAAAGTTCCTGTGACGTGGGAATGGAGTGAAGTGCTTTTCTTTTTTCTTTCTTGTTTCAAGAAACATGAAACAAATCCTAAAACGCTTCCATGTTTGTTCTGCTAGTTTATATTTCCAAATACTGGGGTACTGTAAGAGTCACTTCTAAGATGAAAAGTCTACACTTAGAAAGACATATTTTTTAAAATCCTTTGGGCTATTTTGTATTATGACACTTATATGGAGACATAAAACCGAAAACAGAACAAAACAGGAAATGATTTAACTACAAAAGTAAGAGTTAGAACTGCTCATGTTCAAGTGCCACATTTGTTCTGAAAGTTCAGCCTTTTCTGTACCCTTTTTTATTCAAAGCTGAATGTAGTAATTTGTTTTCAAAATGCAGTCTTGTTCTTACCTGTTTTGGCTGTTCTATGATTTGAAGATACGGTCCATCTGCTAACATAAAAGAAAGAAAAATATTAATAGAAACTATATTTCTATTACTATGATGTGTAAGTTGCAGGTGTAAAGTTATGTCCTTGAACGTCTTGAGATAAAATTTTTGAAAGCACCTAAGTCTCTTCAAAACTTAAATTTCAACAAATAATTTAATCACTTGGCAGTCTGTCATTTCCAACATTCCTAGAGACCAGTGGAGTAAGAAGAGAAGGATTGACTCAAAAAAGTTAATTTTAGCTCAGAGGGCCTAAGATCACTCAGTTAAAACTTTTAAGGGTGAATAAGAATAGGATCCTCCCCTTTCCACTGACACGCAGTCTGGCCTTCTTGAGCTAAAGTTAACTTTTGTATTTAAACCCCCTTGGGCTCTAAAAACTCACAAGCTTTTGGCCCTAGGGCTTCCTATTGAATAGGTGCTTTTGAAAGTCTAGAGACAGCCAATGGGAAGCTCCAAGGTATGGGAATACAGGAGGAATTCAAGCTGTCTCAACATGCCCTAACAGTCAGAATTGCCTTAAAAAAATCTTGGAATTGAGAAGACTAAACAATTTACATTCTTTTAATAATTTCAGATACACTTTTAAATATACTGTTTTACTGCACTGCTAAAAATACTGAATACACTCAATTTGATTACAGATGCAAACTCTGTGTTGAGATCCATCTTGAGTATGGTGCAAATACACAGGATTATGTTCTTCTAAAATTATACTTACTTCTTTAAATAAGGCTTCCTTAAACGACTTTCAGTCCTGTACAGTGGCTAACTTCATATATAAACCTCATTCAAAATTCACCAGTTTAAACAGCCTTTGAGCAGGCCCTAAAACCAATGAGAACTCAGTGCCACCGGAGTTAGGAATTCATCACCTGACCAAAGCTTACCTCCAACATTGATCATTTCAATTATTTACATCAGGAAGGAAATCTCTCTAGCTGTATGGCTGTGAAATACCTCTTTAAATTCAAGCCACTCCTGAGCCTCAAAATGACAGTTCCAAGAGGTATGATTTCTTTCCTGCCTCTTGCTAAGCAGACAAGAATATTTGCACTTCAGTGCTAAAAAATCAGTTGTTTTCAAAGCAAACCCCAAACAACAGCTTCACCATGAACACCTACACAATATTTTGCCACTCATATTCCTGTTGAAATTATATATCATCACTTCTACTCTGTCAAAGGTATTAATGCTATGGAATCAAGCAAGCTCTCCGGGACATGTGAATCCTCCAGAGAAGAAAAGCCACAGTTATGTGGCAGAGCCAGCAGGCACACAAAGCATTCCGTGCCCTGCCACAGCCAGGTGTGATCTGCCCCCAAACAACTGCACTATCTGCAAGTACCACACCATCCAACTACCTCAGCTACATAGGAGTTGGCTTCAGCACAGAACTACATACCTGCATCAGCTTTTATTTCCCAGTAAGCCTAATGTTCAGTGATCATTAAATATAGCAAGGGATTAATTAGCCTGTGGCTTGTAGTATGACTACATGCATCCTCCCCAGCTCCTCAATACAACTTAATTTTACTAAAATGACACTACTTCATGTCATTGGTCAGCACAGGTCTCAACTGAACAAGCTTCTCTCAAATGAAAGTTTCAACAAACACACCAATAGATGAAATTAGTATTCTGCTGCTGCAGTTAGCTGACTCAGCTACTGAATTACCTTCATGCCAAAATTATATTGCAAATGTCAGTCACAACAACTTTCACATATAAAGATAATTTATTCCCGAAGTCCAACATTTGTACTTTCCTGTCAACAAGTAAACAGTGCTACTTGAAGTCATGTAAAAAAATGCCTCAAGACCATATACCATGACCTTACATTAAGAAGCATGAAAAACAGTTTGGACTTCAACTTTAAAAGATGTAGAGTAATATTTAGCTTTGGCCTTATATTTCAATTTTTGTCTGTAACAGAGTCAAGATGAACTCGAACTGAGTTGGGTTTAAGCAGTATATCAGCACTTAAATTTAAGATCTCTGTTCTCAGACCTCTAACCCTCCTCATGCTTTAGGCATCTGAAATTTTATATCCAGAAGCTTTGTATTTTATGGGCACTGGCAGAAATAATGCACCTAAAATACAACTCTGTAGTTCAACTTTCAACCAAGCCTCGAGGGCATGACCTGCCGAGTAATTGTTCTTTGGCTGTTCTCCTCTCAGGAATTCATTTTCAAGGCATGTATGTTGGGTTAGTATGGGCACAAAGTACTACCCCTTTCTCTCAAACATGAGCCAGAAAAGGAAGCTTTTTTATCCAAGGGCTAACTGGCTGCAGAAGTACCCCAGGATGCAGCAGACCCAAGTCTCAACTTTTCCTCAGCATAAGGAAATTCAAATTCTTAAGAGAGGAATATACACATATTGGAAAGCCCATGGAAAACTCTTTATACCACTGAAATGGCTTGACCTTGCATGGCTCTTGTAAAAACTCAGGAAAACTGAAAACTTAGGGCTCTGATTCTTCATCCCCCTTGAAAAAAGCTTATAAAAAGCAGACAAATACAGTGTTTAAAAAAAATATCAAAATATCCTACATACTAACACTAGAAAAGTGCAAAAAGATGAAGTGTACATGTACAAAGGCAAATTAGATGGCTCTTATCATTAATCCACATTATATAAATCATATACCAGTGTATTTAAAACACAGTTTTGTGAAGTCTTATTTTAACCCTTGGGTTTTGTGACTAAACATTTTCTTTTAAAATGACTAAGTAATTTTCTGGTATAGCATCTGAACCAGATCCAACTAACAGTACAGAGAAGGCACTCGAATGCAAGGCACTTAATTACATCTGAAATGCTGTTTAAAAACAAAGCAGCAATGTTCAAGAAAACATCCAGGCATAAATGGCATATCATTTTGATTATAGAAAGGATTTTACTCCATGAAAGGTCTCATTCAACTGTCTTCACTAAATTCAAAATACTCTCCAGAAGTACATTAGACAACCTAACACTGGCTATGTGTGGATCCTTCTTTCTCTCATCCTTTCCCACGGGGAAAAGACATTTAGTGTTTTGCACACGGAAGTTTTTAATATTTCTTTTCTATTACTAGGCATGTCTGGTCTAAGCACACAGAGAGCAGGAACCTGAAGATGAACACCTTGTAAGAGAAACTAATAACAGCAAGATTTGTGATGATCTTTTGCACTTCTGTTGCAGGCCAGAAGGTTGCTTACTTCACATTCTTGTTTAACAAAGCAACCCCCTTTTAAATGTTAAACAACCACAAGAAGGAACACTACTTAATGCATAGCTGAAGTTCTACTTTTGCCCTGCAGAGTGGTTTCAGGCACACAGTCACGGAGCTGGCCTCCACACAGGGATGACTCTCACGGTTGCCAAGAGCCAAGTTCTGACATGAGTGCTCCTCATGATTTGCCTGGCATTGCTGCAGCCAGGAGAGCCAAGAACTGTAGCTAAAACACGCAGTCCTCCAACCTGGAGGGGCTTTGGTGCAGACTGCCACATCCTGGGTATGCTTCAGGGCTTCTTTTTCTATCTTCTCACCTCAGTTGCCACAGACTGATACGCATTCCACTGCCGCCCCTCCAGCCTGAGTCACAGTCCCACTTCCCCACGTCTTTTTCAGCTGCTGAGTTTCTTCATTTTCCTTCCTGCCTGAGTCAGAGGTCCTCCTGCCTCTTGACACTCCCACCACTTACATTCTTTCTTCCTCTTGACAGGCCTCACCCTACATACACACTTCCAAAGAAGCACCCATCTTAGGCTCCCTCTTGGTTCCCTCTTCCCACTGTAACAAAATCAAGGAAAAAGGGATCTGTGAGGTTGGTGGGATATCCATACCCATGCAGCCCAGTAGCACTGTTGGACTAGGGGAGTCCTTTATTTAACAGCTTCAGTACCTGAAGCCATTCAATCTAATCTGCAACAAGCTCTGGACAAGTCTCCCCCCTCTCCTCTGTTTGTGGATCCCCCAGAACAGGCACCTTGACCTTGTAATTGCTGTTAGGATGGACATGGATGAAAACACTCATAGTTTCCAGGTTTTTGATTTTGTTAAATCCCACAGCAACCCCCTTGTATCCATTCTGGCAGGGGTACCTTGCTGCAAAAGCCCAGACTCAAGACCTAGCTCCTTTTCTTTCCTGAAGGTCTGTTGCAGCATTTGCATCTCCTCCCTCTCAGGGGTTCCAAGAACACTCTCTCGAATCTCAGCTCTTCAGTGTTCAAAGCACAATGTTTAAAGACAGCAGCACTTGGGCTTTGCTTAACCTCTTCCCTCAGCTCCCTCTTCAAAACACAAGCACAGAAGATTTAGAAAGAACACCAGAACAGTATGCAAGTCTGCTCAAGCTTCTGAGGATTAGGCCCACTTCTGGGGACAGGGAAAATGAACACTCATTTTAGTTTTGGTAATGGTCAGGCTTCCTTGAATCTCTAATAATATATCTCTCTGAAAAAACATGAAATAAAGATTTTTAAGTGCCTTCTTTTCCCCTCTATGCCCTTGTCATTTCTCAACAGTGCCACACAGCTTTGGACAGAGGAGGTTAAAGGTATATCAGAAAACTAATTTTAGCAGCCTCCAGGCAATAATGCTCAGCTCCTGATGGCCCTGCTTCCATTTCCAAGGTTTAAAAACACACCACCTTAATGTCAAGAGCTAGTTAGATCAGAGCCTCTAGACCACAAAACAATTAAGCAGTTCCCAAAAGCACCTCTAACGGGTACACAGGTTGCTGTGTTCTGTGGTTTTAGGTGACCTTGTACAATCAGGAGGGAGTAAGAAACACCCAGAATTATAAACCACTTTGCTCAGAGCTCTGCCCATTTCCTCTCCAATGTAAAGCATCACTTTGTTTCTCCACTACACACTGGACATCCCACTGATGTCTATTTGCTGTTACACCGTCTAAATACATGCCATGGATGGCCTCCCCTTCATCTGCAGCACCACTGAGAATCAGTACCTAACTTGTTATAGATACACCTTTTTTACTAAAGGCACACAGAGACTACTTCTCTTTCTAGACTTAATGCAAATGAAGAACTTGAACCACATAACTATCTTCTACAGCTTCAGAGCCTAACTTTTATTTAAAACTGACACACGTGAGAGAGAAAAAGAAGGGAGCAAAGACATTTGAGCACTAACAACATCACTGAGAAAATCCTTGTCCCAACGTCTCCAAGGTTTTCTACTATTATTGTAAATATTAACAGAACAGCAGAATATCTGTCATCAGAAAGTCCCCAAATTCCCTGGCTATTTGTTAATTCAGGTATGCTGGCATGATATGGCAATTCACGGTTATATATTAAACCTGTCTGCCAATGTAATAGGTCTGGCACTGTGCATTTATGAATGCATAGACTGAAAGATCATTCAACTGTCCTAGAGAAAAATCCTTTTTAGAATATTTATTTCTTTCTTTCCATATCTCAGTGGGAAGTATTTTTGGAAAACCCCGCATGAATTTTTAACTCACCTTGCTGTGTAGAAAGACATAATTCGTTAGTTCCTGCTTGGAAACCACTACAGCTGAATATATCAATTACTAATTATCTCATAACTGAAGAGCTAATCCATAGTAACAACACAGCATAGTTTCAAGCAGGGGAGAAAGCAAGCACGGTACTAACGACTCAAGAAACAAATTGACTGTGGCATCATCAGATGCTGTTGAAATGATCAACCTTTTCTAAATCTTAACTTTTTGTTTGTGATGACCTGAAATCCAGAATCCTTTACTGAATCCCATTTTGCAGACAAGGAACTAGCTACCTATAGTGCAGCAGTAGACAAGAGCAGTGGCACTTATCAAAAAAGGCCTTTTCCTAAGCAATTTTGCCAATTAAGGACAGAGCTAGACTTAGCCCGGTTTTTTGTGACTGCAGAACTTAGTGAATCCTTGACTTTCTGACACAGGCTTGAAAACAGCTGTTTTATACTTTAGACAGGACACAGATATCTGAAAAGTAAGTTTTATATGTGTGAATAATTTGCATGGAATGAGTGTGGAAGGAGAAGTACAGAGTAAGCTTAAAAGGTACACATAAGAGAGCTCTTTATGGGGCAATTTCCATAACTTTATTTGTTCCACAGAAACCCTGGGAGAACAATGAAAAAAAAAACCCTTGGTATACAATGCACAAGTCGTTTAATCTTACACAGATGACTCTTACAGAATAACTTTATGTGCCTAAATAAAAATACTCTGCAAACAAATGATTGCAACATTAACTTATTGGATGTTTGTCCATATTTGTCAAGAGCTTTGCTCTTCAGAACATTTTATCTTGAAACAAAATTATCTGCACCATACATGTTTCTTGATCCTTTCTCGCTGCTACTCAGAGAAGAAAATTAAAGTATGGTTTAAACAAGGAAACACTGAAACAGTAAGCATGCCTTCATTTTTATCTTAAAATCAGCATTTATTGTTACTTCAGAGTGGAATTTTACCTATGAAGGAAAACGCTAAATGTTTATTTCATTTTACCCTTCAGACTTTCACTGCTGTCAAGTGTATGCACCAAATACTGCAAACAGAAGCTAGTTTGCACAACTAAAGAAAGTAATTTGCAATATAGAAGATACCAGCTACATCCTGACACAAGTCAAACATAGCAACAGAAAGTTGTCATGTTAAATGACATTATTAGCTATATTGGAGATACATATTTTGAGAAAAAGCTCATAAGCTTAAATAAAATTTGATTTTCTACATATTTTGAGAAAAAGCTCATAAGCTTAAATAAAATTTGATTTTCTTCTTCCTTTCATTTCACTGTTCTAATAAACTAAGCAGGAAAAAAGTATTTTTCAAATTCATGCAAGAAGTAATATTTATATAGAAATTTAATAAGCAAAACCAGACCAAGGCTGATCAAGTAGCTGATACTGACTGAGATATAACAGACTTGTATTTGTTATAACTGTTCTGGAACCATACTGTAAGAACTGCATATCAGACCTCTGCAGAATACTATTTGCTTATTTTCTGTAGTCTGTTGCAAAATTTGACTCTGAACTTTCAAACTAGTGTTATTACTCAGGAAATTGTCAGATATTTCTACTGCCACACTGCCACTTTACAGGAAACAGAGAAGTCACCGAAAGGAAAAACACAGGAAGTTAATATTCTCTACATCGTATTAGTGAAAAACAAGCACCTTAAGAACTACTACAACAAATGAAACAGCATTCAAAAGGAAAGGAAGTACATGTTGCAGTCTGCAAACTGGCTATACAAACATGTAGGTCACTGAAGGTGCAAATTTATAAAAAAACCACAACAAAATAATTCTTAAAATCAGGTCACTCAAAGCTCTTTGGTCACTGCCCTGGTTTGAGCTGGGAAACTCAGTTGAAACTTTCAGTTTCTGTACAAGCCAAAAGAAAATCAGATTTGCCTGAAAGTTTCATGTGGGTAAGAAAGAGATGCAAAAAGATGCAAAAAAAAAATCTAGTTGACAACCTTGCAATCTAATATTATGAAATACTGGAAACAAAAAAGCCTCTGAAAAGAAGTTTCAAAAGAAAACAAACAGGAAGAATCAGCAGGACAATAGCACCACGAAATAGTAATGGTTCCTACCTGTTCGTATTGGTAAGTCTGAAGTGATGTAATTTGTACTATTAAATAATGCATTCATTCCCATGAACTGATCCACTGCAAACAGCTGTATTGAAAGAAAATACACTCTTCATTACTATATATACACATAATTGCATCAAGTATCTATCAGCAAAGAATTTCAAAGTTCTCTGCAAATACTGAGACTGCAAACACTTTGCTGAATTACAGGAACATTTTATAGCTAATTTATTTTTGCTGCTAACAACAGTGCAAGCTGAGCTGATAGCAATGACCCAAGTTCCACCAGTATCATGAGACCACACTAACCTCAGCACGGTTTCTAAACATGCATTTTGCTTACACACACTAACAACTATATATTCCAAAGAGTTAACACAGTAAGTTTTGAAAATCTGACACTAGATGTCTTGCCCAAGGCCTTGCTGAGAACCTGTGAGTTTTCATTTTCACTTCTCTGAGTAAACTCACCAGACTACATTCCTTATGTAAATATATTGACAAGCTCAAATGAAAGAAAACACTATACCCAGGTTAAAGTTTAATTTTTAATTTTTTTTAACACTAACAAGTCTTAACTCACTGTAATTGTTGCCAGGTATAAATCTATCTTCTTCCAAAGAGGAGCAAGCATAAAGGAGAAAATACTTGCTCTTTGAAAATTAAGGTGAGTGGAAATGATCTGTTCTTTATTTAAACTTTTCACCCAAGCACCATTCTCATAGCTCAGACCTAATGAGATCAGGAAGAACTAGGCCTGTGGATCTGTATCAGCAAAGGAACATTTCAGTCATCAATGCCAATGCAAATATAATAAAAAAATTACATAAATGGGCCTTTTAGGGCATAAAGGGCTTTATTTTAAGAAAAAGTCCACTGCCCACCACAAAAGAAATTTCACAGGCAGGGCATAAAAGTAAGTAATTTTTGCAATTGCTTGTTTGAGTGGGCCTAGCCTTCCTTTTCATGTCAGCCATTTAGTCAGTGACAGGGCACTTTACAGGTCACATAAAACCACCTTAAGGAAAAAAACCCCTAGATTTCCCCAAATCTGATTTCTGCCAATGCAGAATGCTTTTGTATGTTTGTGTTGTTAAGCTTAGGAAATGACAGGACAGTATGAGAGAAAGCCTAAATAAAGAACTAGGAGAGGATACAGGGATACTGAAAACATACAGATCCACTTACCTGGGGATCAGATACTCCCATAATATAGGAATCTTCTCCTGCCATTTTAAGTCCTGAAACACAAAAACATGATTAGAACTTTATTTCTTTTCAATGTTCCACAATAGAGAAACCTGGAAAATGTTAAAAGCCCCATCTCTGACACTTCTTGTTTTATTCATAACATTAGTGATTTTTAAAATACTTTTAAAATTCCTCAGTATTTGGAAGGGACAGTGTAAGGACAGGATAGGCTACAGCCAGGATTTTTCATTGCCTACCTCCAAGCAACTAAAAATTAAAGTCCTAAAGTCAAAATTTCTGAGACTTTATGCAAAATCATTACCATAAGTCTACCAAAAGCTGGACTCTCTATTTTATACAATAAAAAGAGCATTCTGAATATTCACAAATAAACCAGAACAGTTTTCTGCTTGTGAAGTATTACTAAATGCAAGTTAAAGATGCCCAGAAAGAACATCCAATATTTTTAAAAATTTTATAAATACAAACAGGAGTCAAACATCGACAAATTTTGGACACCTTTATTTCCAGAGGTCCACAAGTGCTTCACACCCACGACATCTCAGTGCTGACAATGCCAATTATGGAAGTACAGCATTCCTAACTCTCTCTCACAGGTCTACATGTAAATGCCTGACACAGGACAACTTTAGCTTGGCTTGGTTTTCCAGGGGCCAGTAGTGGACCAGGAGCCTGTGAATTTTTAGGAATTTATTAGGTCTATTAGAAATTATTAGTGTTATTTCATTTATTGTAGATGTTACCGAAATAATTTTAATTTCATCTACGTCAATCTCACTAAATAAGGCTTTCCAAGGGAACATCTGAAAACAGCTGTATTACTATGTCAAGAGACTTGTGTCTGGACATAAGTAGGCACTAAATAAGGTTAATAACTAATAGAAAACAGAAACATGTCACTGGCCCTCATATTCCACCACAATGACCATGAGCCATGTTTTCCAGCAAAGCAAAGAGACCTGTGAAAACCTACTGCACTATCAAAGACAGTTGCAAGCTATCACTAAATCAGTAAAGGAAAACTGAGTCACCATGTACCTTCTACAGGAAATAGAAAGACAAATATCAATAGGAAAATTGGAATACTTAGGTACTTCACTTTGATGGAGGCTCAACTCAGCTTGTTAACAAGTTACAAAGCCAACATATAGCCACCCATCCCACACAAAGTAGAAAATGAAAAAAAAACCAATTTAAAATAGAGAAATTTGAGACATGTAATACACAGATGACTTCCAGGAAAAGGAGAATCATATGGATAAAACTATTTTTTAACCTAGGAAATATGGACCAGGTTGTAATTAATTTTTAGAGAGAAATATTTACTGGGTAATATTTATTTGCAGTATTTGCGCAAGTAGCAAATAACTGGTCATAAGATTTCAGCCAAAAATTAGTACCAGCTGTAACAAGCAGCCAATGTCACCCATGCTGCACTTCCTCACCTAATACATCAGGATTACAGCAATATAAAAAATACCAGTCAATCATATTATTTCATAGGCACATTCACAAAGCATAATTTTCATCAACAACCCGCCGTTATTATTAATCTTTATGGAAAAAGTCAACACAGATGGCATTAAACAACCCTTCAGCATGCAACAAACTTTGTTAAGATGTTTTTATTTGACTTCTGTTCCATAGAAAGAAAATAACCTTCATCACCAACTGACAAGTTACTGAAATCACTGAAGTAACTATAATTTAGTTTTTACCAAACACTTCCTAATGAAAGGTCTCAGTGTTACGGAAAACAATCTGAAGACCTCAACAGCCAACATTTTTTACAAAGCATCAGAAAATACGTATCCTGTTGATACACCCTGCATAGGTAACTGGGAGGGCAAACGCTCTGTTTCTTCCGCATAAACAGAACAAAAACTAATCCTAAAAAATCCTAAAAGTCTTGTTTTGTGATCTCTCATATTTAAACACTATTTCATGAGTCACAAATGCAAAATTTTGTTCCAAAGTACCTAAAGTACCCAGATAACATGGTAAATGTGCTTGTTCAAAAAGAAAAAAAAATATTCTGAGCAGCTAATACAAAGAGCATCTGTCCAGTTGCCTGTTTGCTAAATGAATAATGCCTAAAACTTTCAAACAAAGCATCTCACAGCTTTTTTCTGTAAGCCCAATAGCATAAATTTAATAGCGTATCCTATTGCCTTTTCCCCTATTCTAGATTCTCAGACTGTGCTACTCTCCCTCCAGCAGAACTCTAGGAGAACAGCAGTTCTTACACCTGCTAGGCTTGCTGGTCACATCTACAGTTCTACCACACGGGACTTTCCAACAAAGAGGAAAAATATCTCGGAGGAAGTACTGATGAAAACTTTTTCATTTAAAGTACTTTGATGTGAAAATTAAAATCCATATAGAAACTGTGTCTATCTGAATCAATCCATTAATTTCACCTTATAAAGCAGACATTTTGCCTTTTTGGCTGGTGCAGTGAACAATGTCATGACCACAAAACAGCAGCCATTAAAGATGTCCCCACTGCAGTACTACGTTCACTCTGGGGTCCTCAGCACAAGAAGGACATAGATCTGTTGGAGCAAGCACAGTGGAGGGCCACAAAGATGCTCACAGGGCTGGGACACCTCTCCTCTGCAGACAGGCTGAGAGGGTTGCTGTTGCTCAGTCTGGAGAAGGCTCCAGGGAGACCCTTCAGCACTTTCCAGTACCTAAAGGGGGTTTATAGGAAAGCTGTAGAGGACTTTTTACAAGGGTACATAGTGATGGAACAAGGGCGAATAGCTTTAAACTGACAGAGGGCAGGTTTAGATTAGATATAAGGAATACATTCTTCACTTTGCAGGTCATGAGATACTGGCACAGGTTGCCTAGAGAGGTTGTGGATGCCCCATCTGGAAGTGTTTAAGGCCAGGTTGAATTGGGCTTTGAGCAATGTGGACTCATGGATGGCATCCCTGCCAATGGTTTGTGGGGGGGTTGGAACTAGATGAACTTTGAGGTCCATTCCAACCCAAACTATTCTATGATTCTATGGACATTACAGTTGGAAGCAGCAAGGCAACTACCCACATACTACCCAGTTGTTGTAAGTATGTACTAATGAATGTCTAACCAGGTATTAAACATACAACCTCTCTCACACCAAACACACACGTGCCTGTTACTGGAGATCTTTTGTGTTCAACAGTCAGCTGCAGTGTCTGATGGGGAAGGTTAAAGACATTCTCTCTGGCCTGAATGCTAAGCCAGCTTTATTATACACGGATTATGATTTAGATGTGCAAACATACAGCTTTGTGTTTGTAAACTGACATTTGATTGCCTTTTCAGGGCCTAGGCAAAGATTAACCCAGCAGTTTCATATGACCCTCCTAAATGACTGAAAACACTCATTTCACTGTCCTCTTCAAAGCCAAACAAATTACAAAAACTTTCTGGGAGGCCTACCTCAGAACTAGAATTTGTTTCCTTAGGATTTATTTAGTCAACAAATCCCTACACTTTCTCTTCTTACATGGAAATTGTTGCAAATCCAGAGAGTTGATAATATGATTAAAAACCCAAAAAGACACTTGCAGAAAAACAGAGCCTAGCATTCAACTGTGTGACTTTTAATTGGCCTCTTACTGCTCCAGCTTCCTACATGCACCAAGTGGTAAGATTAGCATCTACCTCATGTAGCTTTGTTCACTCTCTCCTTACATGGGCTGTATTATGGGCAGAGATTGCCACCTCTCTCTCATCGAAAGATGACTGGATTAAAAATGTTTTGTGGAAGTTCATGTTATTATATGTGCCTGCTTCCTGCATAGTCTCCAATTCCCACAAACTGTACTGCAAACTTGCATCTACAATAAAAAAATACCCCAACACCTGCAGACCACAATCAACCACAGCAGCCTCCACCCTGGAAATCATCTGAAGTCTTTCAGATAACGAAGCACAGGAAACTAGATATTTCAATTCACAGTATTTTGAAGTGTGAAAAATCAAAGGTGGGTGAAGGAACTTCATTTAGCTCCTTGTGCAATAGGAAAATGTAAAATCCAACTAAATCTGCCCAAAACTGCACAGCTGTAGTTACTGAGGGTGTGTATGTGTGTGCGTATACATACACGTGTAGTATTCCTTTCTCCTCACAGTAGGTCAATTAGCATTGTGAAAAACGTTTGAAAAAGGAGGAAAAAAACCCCAAACAAACAACTAGGAAGATGTATGTACATGCACATATATGGGAGATGATGGGGGTTCCACCAAACAACCAAGCAAACATAAGGGCAGTTACTTTGCGTCACTACTCCTCCTTAATAACCAAATGATGCAAGGTACAAGTAGGCACAGCTGGAAGAACATGACTTCATTTATTGTATTCTGAATATTTGTTTTAAAGCTTCAAAAGGATCAGGCATTTAAAATGGAAACATCATAATTTTCATAGGGATACTCTCATGAAGGAACAAGAATTCTCACTGCCGTTTATCTCAAACATTTGATTTTAGAGCTCTTCCCTTTTGTTCTCCAACATACACTGTGTCTGTTTACCTTCTAAAAACCAAGATAAATTTCCTGACCCAACTTTTTTCAGCCCCCCTGATTTTTCAGAGTTCAGATCCTTCCCTTTACTTCTCCTCTTCAACTTTCCAGTCTGAATTTTAAGCATCAGCTAAGCCTGTGTGCTCGTTGATACCAGTATCCAATCCAATACCTATGAACTTGGAATGCGACTTCCGCCTATTACCTCTCTATGGACAATCATAGTCTTTATTACCTAGTTCATTGCACTTGTGAACTGGACTTAGTCTGATGGTTTAAATAAATTTCTTCATTGAAGAATGTTCATCACTTACTTTATGAGATATTTTATATCAACCTGTTCACATCTTTCAAGGCTGAAATTCAGAAAGCAAGCCTCAAGATGAGAAACTCAACTACTACGCTTCAACTGATTTGATATACTGAAAGAACAATTCTTCCTGAAAGTTTTCTAGCAGAGTGCTTTTTCTCTTTAACTTGGCTTTCATTGTAATTTACCAGTCAGAAATAAACTTCTTTAACTGGACACTGAATGAAAGTAATGAAATTCACTGTGGTTATGCTCTTAGTCTGTTTATTTTGCCTACTAAAAATAGAGAGGAATAAGCATGAAGGAGAAGCAAAGACATTTGTGCTGCATATATTATGTTGTAAGTATATTTTTGCCACATCAGGGCTATAAAACATGGCTGACTATCTGATCACAGAGAACCATGGCTTCAGAAACAGCACCAAGTTCTCTGAATGCCTGTAGCAGCTATGAAACACTGAGGCAGAAGCAGTAAAGGCTGTAGTGTACAGACTCTACAATATCCTTTGATATCCTTGATATCCTTTACTTAAGTGGCAACTATCCATCCTTGAGTTTCGCTCTTCTACTCTTGGCAAAAACACACTCCATATCTGTATAGAGACTACTGTTCTAGACACCAGCATTTTCCAAAGAGAGATGCCGGGAAAAAGCATTGTGCAACAGAGACTTCGAGTCAGGGTGGGAAAGAGGACATGGACTGCTGAGATGATTTTGGCTAGAGACCAGAACATGCTGCCCTGACAGATCTGAGATACTGATCCAAGCTGTTCAGTCTCCAGCCTTCACCACTGCAGACCCTTCAAGTCAGGATGCTGCCCACTGCTTTCAATGCATGGCCTTTTCACCTTGCTTCTGGCCACCTCTCAACTTCATCCAGCACTTCATTTCCCTTGAACCCGGTTATTTTTGCCCAGAAGGCCAGAAGCACAGCTCCAGAGTAAAAGACTTTTTATTCAAAATAAGAGATAATAAACATCTTAAGCATTCTGTAATATACAAAGTAAATAGAACCAAAATATTAATGGAACATCATGCATACTTTCACCCACATTATTGGCATAGATATCTTTAGCACAAAAGGAAAACAATAAACATGTTAAAAAACACAAGAAGTGATTGCTAACTTGCTCAGGTTGACAAGAAGTCCTATCAGCTATGTCATTTTGTAGAGATTTTTAACTCAGTAATGAAACAGATTTGAAATTTGCCTTCAAATGTTGAATGTTTACTACTATTTCTTCTCCCATCTATGACTTCAATACCTGGGGCTGTAGGGAGCTGTTTTAAGGAAACCCTGTTCTCAGTATAAAACTCAACAGTGCCCAATTTCCGCAAAAGCAGCAAAAGGAAGTTGTATTTTTTACATTCCTTCAGGTGCTACAAAGACGTGCAATCTCTCAAGAAAGATGTGAGTGTCATTTCTCAGTATACCAGTAAGAAAAAGTCTGTGCAGAAAGACATTTCTATCAAAGATTCTACTTTCCTCTGCAGACCTCTGCAGACTTTTTCTCATCCACAGACTGCTGCATTTGCAGTAACACAACATAATTCTAAATGACACTGTTTGTTTTTCTAATATAACAACCAAATTGCCTCTTCTTCTTACTAATTAAGCCTGCTTATAATTTCCTGTTGGGTGGGACCTGGCAGTTGTGTCTGGGTATTCTTAAAATTTTAAAATTGTTGAAGTTAAAATTTTTTAATATTTTCAGCCATGAGCAGATATATTATTTGACAACAGTATAAAACCTACAAAATATTGAGGAAATTAAATCATTCAGAAGTATTCAAGAGATTTCAGCAGCGTGATGCTCTAAATCAGAATTGTTGCATACAGAATTATTGCATGAAATCTGGAATCAAATTTATTACAGCACATAAGTACTAAATTTGAAAAAAAATCCCAAAAATAGCATAAGAAAATTCTGATGGCAAAGAGTAAATGGACTGCCTGAATGGTTGCTCTATTAACTATCTTTGCAAACAGGACTTTTGTTTTATTCCTTTTCCATGTGTCAGAGTAGAGAACTAATATGTCTAGAGGAAACACTAAAATGCCATAAACATATAAACTGTTTCTCCATTATATCATTGGAATAAAGTTAGAATGTTTTTGTTAAAACACATTCAAAGCAACTTAAACCAAAGGTATAAACAGTATTCAAATATATGGCAAACATATTCTGGTACATGTATAATGCTAAGTATATATAAAAATACTGAGGTTCAACACAGCAAAACAGCTCTAGTAACTACATTGTATTTTAGCCACGTAGGGTGCTACTGCTACTTGAACTAACCTGAATATAATGTTAAAAGGCTGTTATTTCTCCTACAGATCAAAAAGAATGATGTAATGTTCTTTACAGAAAGTTCTATTTCATATAAAACTTCATGAAAATAAAACTTTAACTTAACAATCCACACATACCCATTTCATAAGCCTTAAGTGTAATGAATCATCAATATTAAACTGCAAACCTTTCCTTTATTTTTGGGTGGGGAGGGGGGGGAGGTTGTGAGTGGTGGGAGGGGAGCACAGGAGGCACAGGGTTTCTGAAAGCCAAGTAACCCCAAGATTTCAGAAGTCCAGTTCACTTAAAGTTTGCTGTTATCACCAGGTACAGGGACACAGATTCTGGGGTCTTACTGAAGACAGGCCCCCACTTCATGAGCAACAGCAGCAGAAGAGGGCTCAGAAAATAGCAAAGGCTGTTACCGGTGCAACCACCAAAAGTGAGCAAAAGGATTCTCAGTGCCCTTTTAGTTCCAAGCAGCCACTGAAAACATAATGTGACAGAAGCAGTCACTTAAATAACACCAGTAAGTGGAACCAAACAGGCTGAACTGAGTCCAGCACTGATACAGTTATGTCCTGGTTTTCAAATCTACAGATGTAAAGCAGTTACTAAGGCTTACATTTTGCTTTTCACAAAGAAATAGTAAAAATGCTGCCGTCTCAATTTTCTATAGTGACCCATGACACAACAAAATCCACTAGGACTAAACTACTGAGACCAAGAAAACCACTTGCTTACTTTGCCTTTACTTCATTTTTGTGTTAAAATCTGTCCATGTTTAAACAGATAGAAATATGATCTTCAGCAGAAACAAAAAAATAAAGCCAAACACAAGCAAAAAAAAAAAAAAACCCAAACTCAACACCACACAATTCAGGCCTACTTTGCTCTTGACCTGTTGATACCAGTACAGTTTGCTTAGAGGACACAATGAAAACACAGATGTATTTCATTATAGCATTTTAAATGATGAAATATACATATATATTTATCTGTTGCTGCTTTACAAAAGAACACAGAAGTTGAAAGGGGGAAATAATGCTAGTAGTAACAGTGGTAGCTTCCTCTCCACACATGGTCTGTCAGCTCCACCTAAATGCTAAACAAAGGATTTTACCTTGAGATTGTGATAATTTGAAACATCTTTTAAGGCCTTACTTCTGAAAGTGTCAACAGTGCTTCTGCGAAATACGTATGTTTAAATGAAAGCACTGAAAAAGATTCACTGCATTTTTTCTATGCTCAAAGTTAGATGCAAACTTAGTCCCTGACTGACCTAAGGGCACACTTAATGACAACTGTAATTAAGATCTTATCAACAGAGAACTTCATAAAAGGTTCACAGCTTATTTAGAGGACATCACATTACAACTTCCACTTCTAAAATACCTGTCAGAGCTAAAAGTGACCAATACCAGGAACGTTTTTTCATTATCTGCCTGAAACATTCTTTCCTCTTTGTTTCATAATAGCCATGTTATTTTGTCTGAGAACCAGAGGAAAGCTATCAACATGCCAGCAAAAGATTTTTTTAACTAACTTTAGACTTGTCATTAGTTGCTTACAGAAATGAATAACAATTTTCTTTAAGACTGATACTGTTGAATTCAGGCTTGACAAAGAGAGCACTGACAGGTGAAAATATTTTAGCAAATACATTTTGAAGTGATCTGTGAGAACACAGAATTAACAAGGATCTCTGAAGACCACAGAATTTTGCCACCACTGCATCAGAGCAACAACTGTAAATTAGTAAAAAATATATTGTCTTTCACTGTATCTTTGCAATTTTAAAGACAACATTTACTTTGTATACAGGCACCCTTGACAGTAAAGACTCATATGCCTTCAAAACTTAGTTCCTGACCTTCCAGACTCAGTAATAAGCACAATAACATGAAATCCTAATTGAACATATTTCTGGAGTTTGCATGTATTCATGTGACAGTGGCATGGGAAGATTTTGGGAAAAGGCAACGATGAAAAGGAAACTCAAAGAAAATCTATTGATTAGCAATTTTGAGTCAATGATATTTAATTGTAGGCATCCTACTGAGTCACATAATGCCCCACCAGTGAAAAGAGATAAATCTAAAGTTATTATTAAAATTGATTTTTAAAGTCAAAGACACACGAACGACAAGCAATTAGAACTGTTTTTCAACAAATGAAGCAGGAAGTTTTCAAATGTGCACATCAGTGAAATACCATTGTCTGCTTTCCATCCTCTCTCCCTTCTTCCAAGATTCTCTTGTTCTCTCTCCCAGCACCTCTTTTCCAGCAAACTTTTCTGATTTCAAAATAAATACTACAAAAACACTACCAAGGTGCTGCTGGAACAAAGCAAATACAAGCATGAAGTTTATCTGCTACAACACTGTTTATTAAAAACATACAACATGATGCAAAGTGATGCAAAGCAGCTCTCAGTTCTACAACCTTAACTCTACTCAGCATATTCATTTCTTGAATGAGACAACGACTCCATGTTTTTGATGGCTACCACTGCCTGACATTTCTTTTTCTACAAACAGGATAAAGGGTGGAAAGAAATAACGTTTCAGAACAAGTTATTTAACAGATCTTGCACAGATTTCAGCACTGAGATTCCTTGCAATCTGTGCACACTGTGGCAGATCCTGACAATCATATTTCAGCATAACTGAGTTAACTTTTTGAGCCAGGGAAGTTTGCAGAACAGAGCATCTGCTTCTGGATGGTTACAGGCTGCTTTTTTGTCTTTCAGTTTCTCAGTTACACTGTAGTCATTTCTGTAGATTGCAAAACATTGCAAACAGGATATCTTAGAATGACGTCTTGGTTAATGCTTTCCTAGAACAGGCAGCTACACTCTTTTATGAAAGAATAAAGATGCTTTGACTGAAACACCATTTCAAAAGTTGACACAACACAGTACACAGCACGGAGACTCCAGATGTCAACAAAATCAAAGTGCTATATTTTCAACTCTGTTCTGTGAGCTTGACAGTGGTGGTGTAGCACCTTTGTAAGACACGAGGTGTTAGGGCAAAGATTTCATCCACTTTTCTCTCTGAACAGAGTAAGTGAAAAGAGAACTGCTGAGAAGCACAAAACATGTCAAATACAATCAGCACTTTAAAACCATTTTTAATAATAATAATAACCTGTATTTCCTTTAAAATGTTACTCTTCAGCAAAGATTTAGAGCGTTTTGAAAACGGGAAATAGAAACGCAGCAGATGCTCCCTTGCTTCCAAAGCCTTATTCCCCAAATGCTCCCAGGCACTCACATTTCCTTACTGGAATGGAACCACACAGCAGTACGCTGCATTATGATGATCACACAGCTTGTGTCACAGACACACCAGTCCATTTTACGGTCACATAAGATGTCAGTAGCGCTTCTTTACCAAAGTTACTATCGAAGCAGAAGGTATCAATAGGCAAAAAAATAAAAGGGTGGTGATGAGAAGTTGCATATTCTTGGGTTTAAGGTCAAGTGTAACAGAGCAATCACTCTAACATCCCTCCTCACGATGAGAACTTTTCGGTTTCATCCCTTACTACCAAATTACTTTAAAAATCCTGCTTCCTACCTTTCAGCGCAGTCCTTTTCACGCACAACCCTCGACACTCCCGAGGCGCCCGTGTCCAGCCCAGTGTTGTCACTCTTCCCCGAGGCCTGCCCAGGACCTGTGTCCCCTCCGAAACCAAAACCGAGACCAGCAGCAGCAGCAGCACCACCGCTCGGCCCGCGCTTTCACCTCCTGTCCCCTCAGGGACCGGCCTGTCGCCTCCCTCGCCGGGCAGACCCCGCAGCCGGCATTCCGCCACACCTCCAGAGCTCCCAGGGCTGCACGGAGGGAAGGCAGCACCCTAAACCCCGACCCTGGGGCTGCACGGAGGGAANCGCCCCCGGCGCGGCCTCTGCTGGTCACCCCGGCCCAGCGCTGGTTTTGTGAGTAATGCCGAAAAAATATGGAAAACATTCAAGTTCAAGCATCTTTATGCTGAATGTTAAATATATGGTTTGCCAAGGGTGAAGAGTCTCGCAGCCAGCATGGGTCAGCTAATGCGTGTTAGGCCAGAAAGTCACCAGCGCACCTGTGGGGGATTTTGTTGCGCTGAGGCCATATGACATGGAAATTCACTGTTTATTTGTCTCGGGGCTGAATGAGGCTAACAAAACCTCGTAATTTACAGGGAGGATTTAAATAAAAAGTATAAAGGAATCAATGTATATGACTATTGCTGACGCAGTAGTAATCTAGAGCAAAAATACATTAAAAAAGAATAGGGTCAAATCATAAGCCACCTGTTGAATGGAACAAGATGAAAGGGGAATATTTACCAGAGAGCTCTTACAAGTCCTCTGTTTGACACTATAGAGATAATCCAGTCATGTCATGGAGGGAAACTATGCTACTGAACACCTTAGTCTATTCAGCTGGTAGTCAATTTCATTCATCAAAAGGGAGTAGATTTGGATGTCACATTTAGTGCTGCATGTCTGGGTTGGAGCAGAGATACACTCATTTAAAGTTGGTGCTGAGACGGCAAAAGAGAGCTTGGAAATGCAAAGGATCTTCTCTGCTCTCTTGACAAGAGAACTGAAATCTCAGACAGGTTACGTATACATATGTATGAATAGAGAGTCATTTCCTTTATTTGGATTGCCACTCATGCTCTGTGGTGCAGTTCTAAAATGAAAAATGCATTCCCCCAGTCTCTTCCCAGTCCAAACTGGGAATTGAGAATGACTCAGCATTTCTGAGCAAAACATATTTTTCCTTATTAAGTGGAGGTACTTCTGGACACTCAAGACCCAATATTAATCTTTTCTGTGAAAGCAAATACACTGAGTTAAGTGGAAAAAGTGGGGAAAGAATTCGGCCCCAAACCCCTCCAAGAAGGAAGTGCAGATGGATTTTAAGTTTCAAAATAAGATTCATTTGAAAGGAAAGGTGCCATGTCACTGCTAAGCAAAGGTGTGCTCACAGGGCAAAACCTGTATGAACAAGTACCAGGAAATCAGACAAGGTGGAAACGTTCCAGAACTTAAGGAGACTTACCTGGTGGATTTATTTTAAATGGACACATTATCAAGTACTCAGGCTCAGCTTTCCATGTGAAGTCATAATCACCTTCCGCAAACATCAAGGTTTTAAAATACAGTCCTCCTCTCAATTATATTTAAAGCATAGACTTGCCCTTTTTTTTAGAGCTTAATACCACAACAGAAATGTTATTTCTACTGAAACCCACAACAGCAGCCTGTAAGCCCACAGTTTGGTAAAATTATTTTCACAGGATGCTCTATATGAATAAACTGCTTTAAAGCACAGGATTTCCACCTAAAGAGCAAAATAAGCAATTGTTTCTCTAATTCAATTTTCAGCTCTTAGGGAAATCAGGCAGATAACACAGATTCAGATGTAAGTGGTTTGCAGAGATAAAGTGGTGCCCCTTTTCTGCATGACACCGGTTTCCACTATTACCATCAAGATACTTCAGTACCTGGATAGTATCAGCTCACAAATGAAGAGCCGGTGATAAGACCCGAACCCAAAGGAACAAATGCTTCTGTTGTTGAGCTGGGGGGAGCACTCTGAAATGTTTCTATCCATGTCTCTAGTACCAGGGCAGATACATTGAAGGAAAGGCTTTCTAGCTGTACATTTAACCAGGCAGTTTCACCTTAGTCAGGTTATGTGCATTTATGCTTCCTGATATGGAAGTGCAATCCAGTAGCCATGTCTGTTCTCTGCTAGGTTTGCTCTGCAAATACAGATCTCTTCCCAAGGTCAGAAATCTCTGACCTCAGAACTTTTTAATCCCATAACTAATAACAGCTAAATGTGTATGATTAGCAGAGATTTTTTAAATGATCACTCTTTACTATAGTTGATATGCCTGAATTGGAAAGAGTTACTGAAGTTTCCTACATTATTTTTCTTCTATTTATTGGAATCAGGATAGGCTCTTTTCCTTCCCTTTGACATAGTAGGTTTGATACTAAAATAGGAAAAGATGAGGTAAAGTCTAAAATAGTTACTGAGAAATACTTCCTTTTAATGCTTTCATCTACCCATCTTCATTGACCTGCTCTGCCATACTATTCAAATCTTTTTCCGGTCAATTTATTTTTCATCCAGATAATCCAGAAGTTCTAACCTCAAAGCTGATTTGCCTTGGATAGCGGCCAGTGATCATTTTACCACAATCCAGTCCTCACAGAGGTTGCCAGTACTTAGCCAACGATTGCTGTTGGCATTGCCATTATCTCCTGTAACTTAAATCCACCAGGAACAGAAGACAATATGTTAAAAAAACCAAAAAGTTGTACTTTTAAAACAGGGGCATCATTCTGGGACAGAATATATTTTGTGCTCTAATGACATTGACAGTAGAAACTATAAAAACCATGCTAAATAGCCAAAGTACATGTGCAAAGCCAACCAATTTGAACTGCAGCTAGAGCAGGGTCTAGAGTTCAGTGATGCTGCTGAATCCCCATTGTAGCAGCATCCATGACAAGTACTTTCTATCATCTCTGTAATTTTTGGTTGTTGATGACCTGGCCTCAATCCATAATGTATTTCATCAGACTTAAAAGGAGACAGCGACACCCTGCAAAGCTCAGAACAGTGTGGTGTCTGCTGCAGTTACACAGGTTGCATCCCAAATGTACCTTTTCTTGCTTCCTCCAGAGCCACAAATCAGACATGGGATCTCATATAACCTCCAAAGTGGTTCAGACCTGTAACTGTGCTAAAAGGCTAAATTTCTAGTGGTTTGGGTAAAAGTGCCAGAGCTGAAGCAGGAGATACCAGTAGTGAATAACTGTTGGGGGTGTGAGGGGGAGTTAATTTAGCAGACTCAAATAAAAGAACCATGAGACAGTAGACATGGTTGATATGTATAATTAATAGAGAAAGAGGAGCTAGAAGTTAACAAGACAAGGAAGATTAAGGAATTCTAAAGAAATGCAGAAATGATTGTGAAACCTTGACTAGGTATTACTAAGGATAAGCACTAATCTTAACAATCTGAACAGGAGTGTGAGTGAACCTGTATTTCTATGTGATAGCTGAGTTTTTTGCATGAAATACAAGATAGCGGTAAATAACTTAACAGATTAGCTTGATCCCCTCTTCCAAATGGAAAGATCAGAAGGGATGGAAGGAAGTTTATCGTGTTTTCTCTTCCAGAGTCCTATAGTTTTCTTGCATTAGTAGCTGATAAAGTTACGAGTCTACTTTTATCTCTGCTTTCCTGAAATAGACATGCTAGTTAATTTAGAAAATAAATCTAGGCATAAACACCCACATTACGTGTTACAATAACTGCTGTACCTCTGACATCATCTGCTTTGTTTTCATGTATGACTGCTCAACATTTACTCATAGATATGATACAGTACAGGGTATCGCTTCCTTAAAGACACGGAAAGAGCCAAGCAGAGAAGGAATGGTCAGCCTAGCCTTCCCTCAGTTTGGCTGTGTAATTCCAGGCCTCCCTCCTTCCTTTCTTTTACACTGGCAGATAGTAAGGAGCGTTTCACAGCGAACAGAATGTTACACCAGAACGTTACATCAGAAATGGTGGTCTATAGATTCTGTGTGAACTTGCTGCAAGGTAGCTGCTCTCAATGGGGCTACCCAAAGCACTGTGAGAAGTTGTGAGCTGACCAGCTCTCCTGAACCTCGAAGCTGCTTCATTAAGAAGACACAGGCTGCTCCAAAAGTGTTGCCTAGGCTGGTTCTACTTCCTAGTCCAGGTTTAAGGTGATCTATGTAATACTGTGCAACAGCAGGAACAAGTGTTGTCAGAATAGAAATGGTTATGTTTATAGAAACTATTTATAGGACCATTAGTGACATGCAGCACTATAACAATGTGAAGGACATGTGGCTCCGGGGCAAAAGCAAATTGCTATGGCAAGTAGAATTACAGTTAAGAATTGTGCTTCTGGTAATAAATCTAACAATCAGTGAGTTCTTCAGAATCTGGGCCTAATATGGATTATGAGACATTCAATCATCTGTCACTCAGCTATATAACACCTTGGCCAGCCACTGAAGGCAGAGGGATGGTTTTTTGCCACTTGAGTTCAGTGGCAGCAGGTTCTTACCAGTCCACTGTGTTCACTCTCTTCTCTTCCCACCTCCCTGTGTTATGATTAATATGGTCAATATTTCTTATATGAATAAGTTAGGTTTGCTTCATACTGTTTTGCACATCTCGGTGATAGGTACTTCTAACTTTTATGTGATTACATCCATCAGAACCCAGTTCAGGGGCCCAGCTGTTTTCCCAAGAGGCATAAGTCTGTCCCATTACATTATTGTGGCTTTAGAGCCTCAGCAATGTTTCACCCAGTTAGCTAATGCAAACAAAAGCAGCTGTTTGATTCTTGTCTTTGTTGCTTTGTTTTGTTAACAGTCACTTTCATTAAATAAATGCTCAGCTCAATTTATGAGCTCATTTTAGGTCAGGTATACTGAGTAGGACCAAAGTTAACACAGTATAGAAAGTAGAATTTAGCTAACTTGATTTATATTGCTGGTATTTTGTAGCTGCAGCTCAGGGAAAGATCCAACTAGCTAAGCACTGTGCAAATATATAGGGAGGAGACTTCTTCTCCCGTAGAACTTTCAACATCTAAATATATAATGAAAAAGGTATTATGAAAGCACAAAATGACACTCACTGCTGTTTGAACTCATGCAGTGATTAAGTCTTCTGCTCAGTTGTTGGTAGGAGTAAGTTCTGATTCCCTGAAGTGTTTCTGTTTCAAGTTTTAAGCTTTTACCGCAGCTAGTGATATTCTTCTTAAAAATCGAGTCCTAGAATGTCTGGATATATGGCTAGTTTTTTTTCTCAGGTTTTGATGAAAACTTAAACCTAACATTTAAAAACCGCGGAAGTATCAACATTCAAAACTTTTTTTAAGTTATGTGATTCTCTTTAAGCAAATCCTGTGGGTTTAGAAGACTTTATGATTTTATAATGAAAGGGGAGTAACAACAGTGAGTGGTGAAATGAAATAACTAATATAATGGATCAAACATTCCAAAAGATACAAGATTACAAAAGGATATTTGGAGGGCCCTACAAAAGGCAAGCTGTCTTATGGACTTGGTTTCTCAAAAGCTCATGTTTTCAACCTTTGTTCCAGAACTGTGAGGGCTAGGAATGTTTTTTAAGAAAGTATTCTATACTTAAAGCTACAACATCAGAAATAATACAGGTACTACTTAAGATTGTGATAAGATGCAACAGGCTAATGAAAAGCATGACAGTGTGCTGTGTAACAGTAAAAAGAGCACTGTGATAGCAGGGTCTTGGGAGTTGAGAAGGACCTCAATCTATTTACTACTCTACACCAGAAGTAGGCAGAGGAAGCAGAGTGTTCTCCTTATTCTAGTTTCTTTCTCAGTTCCCCTCTTGACTTACTGATTGGAAGCTGACAACAGGACAGTCTTTTAATTCTTTCTCTACCCAGTGTAAAAGCATGTTACAGTGGCTTTCAAGCTGTAAATAAACATCCTAGCACCAAAGCCATAACTAGTATGACTATGCAATTCTGTTGCTGTCCTCAAGCACACTGTCTTGGGTGTTGTCATGCTTACATCGTCTGCCTTGCTTTCAAGGCTAAGGAACTTCACACTGTGCTTTAAACATTAGGTGTGTCTACTTCTACAGGCTCAGGGTCTCTGTGCTGCTGAGACCTGACCTGAAAGTGCATGTGACTTTCCCTGCCCGCGGGCAGGGAAATGGAATTGCAAAGTCTTCAAATGTTGCTGTTTACCTAGACATCCAAATAAGAATATGAGACTACGGTTTAAGCCCTTGGGTGTATTTACAACAGCTCTTCCCAGCTTTAAGCATTGTGCTGCCAACAATTGGCTGCACCCAAAGACACTCCCTTAGATAGCATAGTGAGAACTGTGCTGCTTGTGTTCAGATCAACAGCAAACTTTTGTTGACCTACCTGGGTGTAGGGCTGGCGGCTGAGGGAGGATCCCTGCCTTCTCTACAGATTTGGAAAGTGTTCTGACAGTGGGCTCATCTGGTTGCAAATAGTAAGGGTGGGCAGCATCTGCAAAACTGTTCAAGTATTTTCTTGAAGCAAGATTTAGCTTTCTTTGCAAGTTGTGTGTCAGTCTGCAAGAAGGTAATGTGGATGTCATGGTGACTTTATGAGAGCTTCTTGGTAGGTCCATCTGAGTCTGCTGGAGTCCTGACAGTGGTCTAGACAGGTTTGAATCATGTTCTTGTGACAAAAGACAAAAGTAGTTTTCTTATTCCAGTGATAGGGAATAAAAGACCAAAGAAATGAAGATTGAAAATAAGATGATTCTGAAACATTGAGACTCATTTACCCCACAGTTTTTGTCACTATGTAGATGAATATGTCCACCCTATCACAATCTGTATGTGCCATGCTCAGATGATCCATATGGCTCTGGAGCCCACTATGTCTTATTCCATCCCCTGAGAAGACTTGGAGGAGGTAGTTGTGCCATTTAGAAGAGTTATTTGCCACTGGAGGATACTACAGGACCTGCCTGACTAGAAAAGTTCAAAGCAATTGCCCCTGTTGACTTCAGTTGCAGATGTGAGTGTTTTTAGTACTTTTGCAAACAAACTTCAGTGTCTAAGTCAAGCACCAAGAAAATGAGGAATGGTAACTATCTGTGATAAGTTTGGGTTAAGTGATGTGACTAGCATCACATAGGAACTGTGGCACAGGAGAGGAGGCAATACAGCCCGCTTGATCAGGATTAAAGATCTCATGATGTCTCTTCCAGCAGCTACCTGCTTGTTTGTCATAACCCTCCCAGCTTCTGCCCAGAAATTAATGGAGGCCCTATAGAAAGCAGTCTCTAATGTGCAGTTCTTTTGCTAGAGCAGCTCTATCCAGGTGCCCTGGAGTTACAACTTTTGCAAATCAAAGATATTTTTCTGAAGTTATAAAATGAAAATAATCACTTAATAAGAAGTTCTCATCGATGGTTTAGTGGTGCTATAGTAGAATAATCAGCCGCATTCATAAATTTAAAGATAAACTTGTGGTTAGAGCAAAAGTCTCAGTATGTAGATTCTCTATGTTGACTTTGAGTGTAACTTCAGAGAAGAGAAACTGTGTCCACTTATGTTAAAGGCTGGAGAAAAAAGAGTGGGGAGACCTAAAATGAACATAATGGCCAATGACAAATTCTTGTTTAGTATTGCATGTAACCCTTTAATTATTTCCCACTTTGCAAACAAATCTCCAGATCCTGATTCTGCTGACCTGGATAGCATAAACTTATTTTGATCCTCTATTGACATGCGGTACTGTGATTTTTCTGGTTGCATGAAATACCCATAATGTGGAGCATTAAAGCTGAGTAGCTACCACGGATCAGTCTACTGATTTGCCCATAGTTCCACTAAGCTGTGACCTTTTAGAAGAGCAGCTTTAAAACCTTGAAACAAGTCTTGAATAAACTTGAAAGTGGAAGAGACAGGGCCGGATTTAATCAAAGTATGTGACTCACCTTTCACTCTTAATCAATATTTTGTGTGACAAAGTCAAGTAAGCAGCATCTCTGCTGAAAAATACTGTCTCCCTGAAAATGGAACTAGTGATTCCCTCTCTAGAAGATGCGCTGCTTATGAACAGCACAAATTGAAACAATAATGTTCAGCAGGAAGGTAAGCCTGAAAATTGGACTACTGAGCTATAAACTCTTGATGCCTTTCATCACGATAACCTACATAAAAAGTCTACCCCCACTAACTTTCATCCAATATGACCTGGAACTGTCAGGCACCATTGCATCTCAGGCATTTATTATGTCTTTGATATCACTGAAATTGAAGAATTCTCCTTGTCCTCACCATTTTCAGAAGAAAAATATTTATGAAGTCACTGATGAAGTCACTGATCTAAAAAATCCACGATATGAGGGACACGTGTGACTCCTTACTTGTCACAAAATACTGTAAAGTCATCAAGTAATCAAGTAGCCCCGCAAATGAGGACACTGTCGTCTCAAACTGTCGGGAGACTCCTGGTTTTCTGAGGATTCCACCAGTGTTTCTCAGGCTGTGACTCATGTCTTTAACAAAGCGGGTCAGAGATTTCAGGAGAGAAGCCTGATCCCATGCAGTACATGCCCAAACTTGTTAAAGTTCTTTAACCAGGGGCCAAAACCAACCACAAGCGTTTCTGTTTCGTCACCCGACCCCTTAACAGAAAAAACAGCTATTGAATTTTATTATGTTTGTTGTTAAGTTCTCCTAATAGCTATGCAAAGCGCCTCTTTTTCCATGCATATATCAAAGCCATATCATCATGAAAAAAAAAAATCTAAAAAATCATTTCTGACTCCTTTTAACTCCTGCATGTGCTTCTGTGCCAAGACTGCTATAGAGCTAAACTCTGCTTAGAAAATGTGCAATCAACAGAATATTTTGTGAAATTCTTACTGGCCATTTCTAGAAAGGAAAGCTCACGTCGATTTTGAGTTTTAAGTATTTTCACTTTGTATAGAAACCCCTGAAAGGCACATTCAAGAACTGTCACAGTGGAAATTAAATGTGAGTGGCACATACATAAAAGATCTAATTAATGGAGACCACCCAAAACTTAGTCCTGTCTTGAAATCTGTAGAAATACACATATTATATTTTTAATATTGACCTTAAAAGGCATTTAGCAATTTTCACAATCTCCAAAATTTTCAAATTTGGTAATATCCACATGTCAGGCATTTGTTAGGTAAGTACTTCTGAGCTGTGAACAGCAGCTCTGTAATCTCTAGGCTTGCTAAAATGGATCTAAAAAAACCTGGGCAGCATGTCAGACTTTCTACAACAATCTAAACTTGTTTAACTAAAACCAAAGGGGAAAAAATAGAGAGGGAAATTCTGAGTAAATGGAGTCAATATATATCAGTGTCTGTCTTGGTCACACAAGAGAGGAGACAAACCTGACACAGAAAGAAAAAACAAAAAAATCCCCATTGGATTTCCACCCAATCCATTGTGTTAAACACTAACCTGCACAGACACCTGGGTACGATACTCTGCTTGTCACTGCATGAAGGTTTTCCACAGAAGAACTAAGCGTCAAAGAATTGTAGTACAAACGGAAGGTCATAGTGCTAAGGAAATGACTGTTAAAATAATAGCTTTCCAAACATTAAACAGATTACTGCAGAGAAGACACAGTGCGTTTGGGGATATCAGTAAAGGCATATTGACAGTCAAGTCACTTGGTGAAGATCTCATCACCTGGTAGGAAGTACTTCAGTCGTATGACAAAAAGCCTGAAGAGCCCTTTTTTTTTTCAATAGGAGTTGAAAATTTAGTGTCGTCTAGCAGCTACAGTGTATGGTTTATCAGGAAGACACTAATAACAGCAAATATCTGCCTTTTTTTTCTTCATTACATGCAGAACCTCAAACACAGTTAACAGGGTGAGTCTGAGTAAAGGGGCTTGGTTTTATGGACTGTGCTCTTTTTTTTTCTTGGTTTGTTTGTTTTTTGTTTGTTTGTTTGTTTGTTTTTCCTGGGGACCTGTAAATGCCTTTTTCTTTTCAGAGGAAAACTGTGCTGTGATGACAAATCTTCTGCAAAGCCATTCTGTTTCTGAGGAAGTCATGGACTTTGTGATTCTGTGGGAAGGAATGTATTTAAGCTCCTGAGGGATTTAGGGCTATGCTCTGTGGAGAGAACGTTAAATTGTGAGCCTGGCTCCTAGAAGACAACATCTGTGCCCTGGAAGTGGTTTTGGGCTATGTCTCAACAGGATTCACCAGAAGTGAAGGACTGAGGATAAGCCCAGCGAGCTTGTGTTCAGGGAAAGCCTCAGCATAGAAAATGAGCAGAGCAGTTGAATAAAGTGAGCCTAGAGGATATTTCGTGATAGCAGGAGGAATGTGATGTAGACTGATGTGATAGTCTGCTTGTCAGGGCAAACAAGAAACTGACTTTGGGAATCTGGAAAAGACTACATTATGACTTGTTTGTGGGATGCCAAGGCAAGAGTCTTGTTTCCAGCTACATGAACAAACTTTTGAGAAATGCTAGAGGGGAACTGACTCTTATGTTAAAAGTGTCACAGTGACACAGGGAGGTTCTGCAGTCAAATTCAGACTGCGAAGTAGAAAACCAGAAAGCAGAACCTCCATACATCATTTTCTGAAATGTGCGTAGAACTATATGTAGTGCCAGTCAGATCTGCAGAGCTAGCTTCAATATCCAGCTGAGGAAATGACATCAGAAGGAAAATTTGAAAATCTTTGGGGAAGTGGCCATGTAAAAATGCAAGAGGTTATATATAGCAAGTGCATACCCCACCATGCATAAGAATCCCTGTCCTCCAGGTGCTTCAACTGAGGACCTGCCCAAGCTCTTCCTCACCACAGAAACCAATATACCAGAAGCTGACAGATTTTGATCTTTCAGTTGCTGTAGGGTCAGGACACTATAGGATGTGATCCACCACCCACAGATTGGGTGGTGAATCATGATTGTACCATTGTGTTTCTGTCTAAAGCTTATACAGAGAGATTCCAAACCCCTTACTTTAAGAAGATGAAGGCAATGGATTTGTTCCTTTATAGCTCGTACAACTACTTTCACCTCTTTTCACTGAACTGAAATATATTTTTTTTTGTCAAATGGATGTAATACCGTTAAGAGACCTAAAATTACTCCATAATTTTAGTTGCTATTTCCAGAACATGAAATGCAATAGGTTTATGAGATCTGCAATTCACCAGTTTGACTCATTTGGTAATTTCTTATATAGTTTGTATAGCAGGCAATAATCCATACAGATAAAATTGTTTCTAAGGGTAAAGGGAACCAGAGATTGCTTTCTTTACTGTATATGCTTCAGTCTTGTTTAGATATGAGTGTTAGCTTTAGTGCTGAATGCAGCAATGGGTTTGTTACAATGTGATGCAAACCATCTTGTTTCTGCCAGTACAGATACACTCTGCGGATCCAGCATTGGCAACTGTTGTTTTATTTACGGCAAGAGCAGGTTATTTTTGTTTGCTGCATTGTTTTTCCATGTGTTTTAATATAAAACTAGTTTTAACAACAAAATGGTACTCAAAACCCTACCCTCAAGAGTAGTTCCAATTCTTAATAAATCAATGGTGTCTTCATAAAAGACATACTAAGCCTACCTAATACTTAAAAAGCAACTTCAAATATTTAGTCCAGAATATAGTGTTTATGTGTGGGAGAAGGGAAGCAGTTGCTGGTGTAGTAGTAGACCTATGTGTACCTGGGCTGCAGCTTTCAACTTTGCTGTGCCTTGACCTCATACTCTGTTTGGCAGGGGAGAACCAACTCAAAAGGTGATCATGAAGGTTATATCTAATAGTGTTAATATTTGAGGTTTTTGAATTTATTATGGAATTGAGTAACATAAAGCAGAAAACAACCAAACCAAACAAACAAAAAACAAAAAAAAAGAGAGAGAGCTACAAGCAAGTCAACCCTGCCCAAATTCTAATACATTTCACTGAACAAGGTATGGGAATGCATATAGAGCAAGGAAAATAGAACAAGATGTCACTGCTCATTTGGTGAACAGTAACTTAGAGGGGGAGCAATAAAAGTGATGGTATCATGTAGATAAAGGTAATTACGGTGTATTTGGGTAAGGTACATGTGTTGGTACATAAAATAAGAATATACAGCCTACCTGAATGCTGACATTCTTATGGCTATCTCTGATATCACAACCATAATGTTCTTTATATAACTACCTGTAAGAAATTGCACCTTAACTGTATTAAAATCATCAAGTTAATTGTGAAGGATTTCATATAAGTTTAGTTTGGTCTCACTAGCTCCAATGCTGTGGCAACCAGGCTAAAGCTGAATAACTCAGAAGAGAACCAACCCTTCTACTTCTAGTGTCCTCATAAGCACATTCTATGCAGGTTTTACCACTGACCTGGGTTTCTGTCTTCATCCTGAATATGGAGTCACAATCCATAAAACTAACTTTTAGGGTTTCAAGTGATTTTTTTTTTTAAACAAAGAATGCCTATTTTAGCCTGTGCTACTTGGCAAATATTAAAAAACAAAACAAAAAGCAAGACTAATATAGTTTTAAAAGAAAACCATACAGTACTGCCATTAAACATCAAAATAAGTCTGTGTAACTATTAAAAATCCAACCTAAGTTATGTTCTGAATAGATTATAACACATCTCCCTTGCTTGCCTCCAACATGCCCTGAAGAGCATTAGTTTTACCCTCTTAGACTGGGAACCTGATCTAATTCTTGGGGAATGGGGGAATCTTTGGCAATGAACACTTTTTGCATCCTAGAATTTTGGCAAACAGAGAGGGTTTATTTTTTTATCTTGATTCTGACTATTCTCCCACGACCTATTTCACAAAAAAAAGAAAGAAAGTTGTTTTGGTTTGTTTTTTAAGTAGCTCTTTAACCGAGGGAACCAGGAAAATAAATAACTGTAGGGCTACTGCCACCTACAGTCTCGTTGAAAAAATGCCGGCCTCGGAAAAAATACCAGCGCAATGGTAATAAATGTCCATCCACCCAGAGGACACGACAATATAATGCAAAGGATTTAAAGTAGATTTAGGATTCACCTATTATCCTGAAATGTCTTCCTGAAGGATATCTTAATGAGGTCCTATTTGCCTAGCCTTTGTTATATGATATTTGATTTTTCTTGCAAATACTAGTCATAGAACCTGAATACTTTGGGTTGGAAAGGACCTTGAAAGATCATCTGTTCCAAACCTCCTGCGATAAACATGGACATCTTCAACTAGATCAGATTGCTCAAAGCTCCATCCAGCCTGGCTTTGAATGCATCCAGAAATGGCGCATCCACAACTTCTCTGAGCAACCTATTTCAGGGTCTCACAACACTCACAGTAAAGAATTTTTTCCCAGTACCTTATCTAAACTTGCCCTCTGTCAGTTTAAACTCACTGACCTTTAGGGAGAAGAAGATACTGAAAACCATTGAGACCAGCTGCATGATCTATTTCTCTGCCTCACCCTCCTCTTTAACCAGCCAGTGTGGTGCAGATGTGTTCAGTGGTGGTGTTTGTTTCATCTTGTACTGGAAATAACACATGCAGTTGGACCTATGTCTCATTAATAATCTAACACCAAACATAGCTTTTTGCAAAGCCTTTTTCTTAAACATGTACTTTTCAGGCTGGGGTTTTGTTTGTTTGGTCTGTTTTGTTTTCCCCAAGCTCTAGGCTATAGTAATTGGATGCTTAGTTCCACTTGATAATGGTACATAGGAAGCATGACTGGTTTTCTATTAATTATAGGTGTTCCAGCTTTTTAAAGTTTATAGTCACACTTTTTTCTTTTCAGTGACTTAAAAACGGTAATTGATCAAATCCAACTCACATGGTCCTAATTTCTCATTTAGGCTTGAATTTGTCACTGGGTTTGGACAATGATTACTTGTATACCTGTGTTCTTTGCAAAATGAAGGCTTTACACATAATCAGAGCATACAAGTTGGAAATGAAAGGTAAGTCAGCAGGACAATGTTGACAGCAGCTGCTGTTGCCATCATCTAGAAACACTTGCTGCAGGTTTGTGACTGACTGTAAATGGAAGGAATAAAGCTGTGAGCAATTCTGGTAGTGACAAGTGAGGAGCCTGAGCCATCTGACTGAAATGTCTTATGGCTCTGGATTTGATAGGAAGTTATAAACTTAGAAAATTTAATATTAGTTTTGAGGTGCTTCAGGAATGGATGCAATGCATGTCCTACCTATATTCTTCTTTCATGGCAATGAAATCATTGTTGAGTTTATCTATACAACCACAAGGATGATTGTGTGTGGCTAATGTGCTACAGAAGGATTTGGATAGTTCAGCTCCCAGCTCTGTGACAATCTCTGTGACCTGGACTATGCAGGCCAAGGCCAATGAAAGGGCTTAGACACAGCTCCTCTTAAAGTTTAATAACTATTAAACACTTGAATTTCATTGCAGATTTATTTCTTAATCTGTTTTCTTCCAATTATTTAATCCAAAGTGAGGGTAGTGTTTCTCTCCCATGCTGTAGATTTGCCTCTTTTAATTGTGTAAGCTCTTCATTAAGGACTGTTTTTCACTAACGTGAAGAGATCGGTAGTATCCAGGTCTGAATGGACAGGAAGATAATTCAGAACAATCTGTAGGAGTAGTGATAGTAACCACACCCTTCCACAGGAGATAGTTAAGGGCTTTCTGTTCTCTGCTTGAAACATATTTATTTCACTGACAAGGAGTGGACAAAAAAACTAGACTTACATGCTTTTCTTGGAAAGGAGGGTGTTACTCTTAAAAACCTGTTGTAGCTTTTGATGGTGTCTTAGGTGTCTAAGTTCTCTCTCTCTAGGTGTCTCTATCAAAAGATAAATGATTCGTGGAAGGCAATGAAGCCAGGAATGGTTTTTGAATTCTTAGGACACCAAATGAAACAAAAATAATCTCAAAAGGCTGGATTTTGGTGTTTCATACTGTACATAAGTCACTCAGAACATTTTATTGCATCAGTTATATCTAAAAAAACTATGCCTTGCCCTTAGTGTAACACTGTTTTTTTCTGCTGAGTCAAAAGTTGAAAAGAATAGTTCATGCAGAAAACTAACCTTTGTTTTTTTTTTTAAAAAAAACCATCTATTTGAACACTGCTTATTTTTAATGATATCTTCAGTGATGCAAGGTGTCTTTGATCAGTGGCAAGGCAGAGTGCGACTTATTTTCATATCTGGCAATGCCACATGGCTTCCATTCCTCTTTAGTGTGTCCTTGAGTGGCAGTAGTACCTGTCAAAATTGACAAATACAGTATAATTTAATGACCTCATATTCTAACATTTGGGAAGAGTCAGATAGAGTCAGACTTTTAACATCATGGCATTTTATATTTTTCATTAGACATGTACTGTAAATGGTTGCAAACTGCAAAACACATTAGTGGGTTTATTGTTTGAGTTCTGCTTTCATACAAGATACATCTGTGAATTTAAGGCAAGTTTTTTCCATCCTTTATGATATCAGAAAGATGCACTAAAGGGAAAAACCTCAGCATCCAAATGTGGTATATTTGTGTTTGGATTCAGAATGCAGCCTTGCCATAAATCCGGTAATAAAAGCCAGTGCGTGGTGAGTTTGCTGACCGACTTCTGAACCTGGCGTCTTCAAACTGTTCCTGGGAACACACTGTGCTGCACTGCCTATGAATCCCTTAAGAAGGAAGGAAGGGATATGTGTTTCAGGTAGTACTGGTAAACATCTGGAAATGGCACCTACCACAGCTTCCCTGTCATTGACATGGCAAACATTTCATGCTCAGACTCCATCATGTCTAATTTTAATGGAGAAAAGGAGACTCAGGGGAGACCTTATCACCCTCTACAACTACCTGCAGGGAGGTTGTAGTAAGGTGGGCGCAACTAGTGACAGGAAAAGAGGAGATGGCCTCAAGCTGAGCCAGAGGAGGTTCAGGCTGGACATCAGAAAGAAATCTTTTCACTGAAAAGGTGGTCAGGCATTGGAATGAGCTGCCCAGGGAGGTGTTCAAGAAATGCCTGAACATGGCACTTAGTGCCGTTGTTTAGTTGACAACCATCAAAGGTTGGCCTTGGTGATCTTGGAGGTCTTTTCCAACCTTAATGATTCTCTGATTCTATGATAACAGATTATAGGCTAGTAGCCTTTTATGAAGAACATACATTAATCCCCTCCCCAGATCTCTATCATAAAGAGGATTTGATTTCACTCCTTCAGGCCAGGTGAACTCCTTAGGGAAGAAACTAGGAGGTACTTCCCATCTTTTAGTGTGCTTCAAGCACTGAATTTATTCTGCACCAGTGTAACTGTTACAGCTTCACCATGATTAGTCACATTGACTTAGAGCAACTGGGCAAGTAATCAAGAGTCTTCTCTTAGTGGCAAAGTTCTATGCTGACAACCAGGCTAATGAATGGTTCTTCTTGACTATTTGATGGAAAAATTGGCTACAATACTTAAACTAGTGCAGGGCTGCAGGCTTACATTGAAGGCTTTCTGGATTTTCTTCATGTTTAATTTTAGGAGATGAATGGCAACAAAATTACTATAGGTTTGATCGGACAGGGGCTTTGTACTTTTTTAAGAAACTCCAGAAATGTTGGTCTAATTTTTACCATTTATAGGGATCTTTCAAAAGGGACCATGCTTTCATTCAGACTTCATGGTAGTCCACAGGCTTTTCTTTCTGAGAAACTTTCTTGTATGTTCAGAAAACCTGTGACAGATAAACTAAATCTTGCCATCTCTGAAGGGTAATTTAAAAAAAAAGGAAAAAAAAAGTCAAACATGACAAAAGTAGAAATTCACACCAGGACTTCAGCTCTTATCTCAGTTAATTTATTTCCTGAGCAGGGGTAAAGCCAAACACTTCGGGCATTAACTCATGGTCTGCAAGTTTTCACAGCAGTAGTGTTATCTGAAAACATTCAGTAACAATTGTAACCATTCAGTGTTATATTTCCAAGCTGAATACTGGAAAGGGAGGAAGTAGTGGTACTAAGTTGTTAGTGGTTCTCTTCACAAAAGAAAGTTAGCACAGTGCTTTGGGAACGGGGATACTCTCTGAGCTTAAGTCATCTGAATGTATCCTCACTGAATGTCTGCAAGTGCTCATGTCTCTTAGTGCTGTGTCTCTAACACACCAAAAAGACATATTGTGAGAGTTCTTGTGGTATTGCAGTGATATAGAAGTTGTTGGAAGTTAGATTTTGACAGAAATGCATTAAACCAGAATTGGTGCTGATTTATTTTCACCGGCTGTCTGTAACTGCAGCAGCTCCTGTTGCTACTTAGTGAGCAGCTCGGCACCCTGCACAACAGGGGACTGTTTGGAGGCAAGATAAAGAAGGGGCCCGGGTACTGCTGCACTTATCTCATCCTGCCTCCCTATCAGCCAGAGCCCTCTGTGCCTGCCTGGGACTGCTGATGGTCATTCTAAACACTGAGAAGACCAGAATCTGGAGTATGTGTGGGATGACTCAGGCACGAGTGTGCTCATGTTAATGCATATTTTTGCATTGCAAGTGCAGCTGTCATCCATGACTCTAATGTGATTTTGGGGTTAGGAACTGACCTTGCTCTGTCCAGCCTTTAGAACAATGGGATTGTAGTCTGGGATTTACATATTACTACTGGAGGACAATCTGGTACAGCAGTATTCTGAAGTAAGATGAAGCCAGTTACTCAGTAAAGAGTAGATTATGAATCAGTAGTGATTTTGAAAATAAGGCATTTTTAGGGGCAAACGGACTAGCTGAACTGTTGTGATGTGGCCATATACTGGTAAGTGCTCCCAGTCTTGATTATATATAGTGTATGCAGTGAGACTGTGACTTCAGTTACTCTTGCATTTCAAACCTGGTGCAGCCAGACCTGTGTTGAACATATCTATGGAAAAAAAACCCCAACACATGCCCTGGGTTAGGGCAGCTCCTGCTATCAATACAGGCTGGGGGATGAATAGACTGAGAGCAGCCCTGCTGAGAAGGACTTGGGGTGCTGCTGGATGAGATGCTGGACATGACTCCTCAATGTGCACCTGCAGTCCAGAAAGCCAAATGTGTTCTGGCCTGCACCAAAAGCAGTATGGCCAACAGATCAAGAGAGGGGATTCTGCCCCTCTACTTTCATTAGACCCCACCTGGAGTGCTGCTTCCAGCACAGGAAGGAAAGGCTGAGAGATTTGGGATTGTTCAGCTTGGAGAAGAGAAGGCTCCAGGGTGACCTTATTGTGTCTTTCCAATACCTGAAGGAAGTCTACAAGAAAGATAAAGAAGGACTTTTTACAAGGGCATGTAGTGATAGGACAAGGGAGAATAGCACAAAATCTTTCCCCGTGACCTCAGGTGTTCTTATCTCTGCTAATTGATTGGGTTTTGGAGCTTTCCTGTTCTTGAGTGTCTCATCCTAAAAATATTATTTATGTCTGTATGTCAATTGACAAACTAAATACTTAATGGATTCACAATCTGAACTTCCCTATCTGATTGCTATTTGGTTGTGTTTCCCACCTGGGAAGATACAACAATTTAGTCCAGTTCTTTGAGAAAAGACTTTGATGTTTACTGTTCCAGCTGTTAAAGAAGCCAGCTGTGTGCCTTACAGGACATTAGGCAGCTTCATTACTGAATTTTCTGTTCGTTTCCAAAACTAGGTGAGGTTAGCTGTCCCTGAAATGTGAGGAAGTAAATGGCTCAAGGGAGAGGGTTGGTGGCAGCAGAAGAGATAGGCAGGTCAAGACCTCTCTTCCTTCTAATGCCACTTCAGTGATGTTGCTTTCTAGGTTTAAGTACTTGCATCTTTTTCCTTCCCCAGAGTAAAAGCAGTATAAATCTGGAAAGCTTTCTGGTCATTTATAGCAGGACTAGAGGAAAAACAGAAATTGGGATCCAGTATTCTAAATCCAGGGCAGTGTCTTTAGCAGGATGATTTAAGGCTCAGTCCTTGAACTTGGGGAGACAGGTAGTAAAGAGAAGCCAGATCTCTAAGCTGTCTAGTAATGGTGACCGTCTTAAGTAAAGCACTGAAATTGTTTGGAAAGCCTCTTACCAGTAATTGCAGCTATTAGGTTGACTGCACAAATGAACCAGTTCATTCTGCCTGTCCCCTCAAATCTTTACTGGTATCTAGCAGCTGATCTCATAATTTTTGTTTTGAAGTACCTATTCTGTAGTTAACGACAATATTGTTTGCAATATCTATATCTCAATAAGAAGAAAAACAATGAAGTTTTATTGTGTTTGCAAACAAGTCCATTGTGACCCTGTGGTATAAAATCAGAAGCACAGCCTGACCCTTCAGTGTAGGAGGACAGAGTTGAGGTATGAAGTGTATGGATTTCTCTCTTGCTGTTAATGTGGAGAAAAAGAAAGATCTGAAACCCAACTTGCTCATTTGGCCCCTGCTGTCTACTTTCCCATGTGTTTTGTAGTTAGTTGCCTGTTTTGTCAACAGTATGATATACAGAAAATCTATGTTTCCTGGAGATATTGTATATAATATATAACTCTAGCATTGTCCTAATCACTTACAAAAAAACCTGAAAACACCACCCCTTCAGAATAGTACTGCTCTGCAGCTAAATTTTCACCAAGATTTTATTTGAATGCAGTTCTGTAGTGACAGAATGGCTGATGACAACATGAGAACGAACTGCTGAATTTTTAAATAAGCCTGCAATGCTATATACCACAGTAGGCATCTCTACTTGAAAATCCAGAAACAAAATGTCAGGTTAATTTACCTTAACCTGGAAGGAATGCTTTCTAAAGTTAGGCATTCATAAAACGTGTCTGAAAATTGTTATGTTTATGCAAGCTGTAAAATATCTCCCAGTGACTGAGACACAATTGTGTCACAGGTGAGGCAGTCATGGCTTGGAGCACGCATTCACAAGTCCTGGCATGTCTTAGGAGGAGCATAGCTTAAGGACACCTGAGAAACTGTGGACTGAGTCAGCTTGGGTTGTCAGTTGGGTCTCAGTGCCCACAGTAGGACCTGAAGGACCGAAACAGCAGCACAAGAGAGGAGTTGGTGATGGTATGAACTAGAAGCCCTGTTTGAGTTGGAAAAGGATGTGGAAGAGGAGCCAGGAAAAGGCTGAAGAAAAGGGTGCTGGGGAACTAGACCTGAGGAAGCACAGCACGCTGCCTAATTGCTCAAGCAAATCCTCACAACAAAACTGAAAAGCCTGTTCTATAACATGGAGATAATTTTCTTCTCCCCCAGAGTTGCTGTTTGTGCAGAGAAGGCCACAACAGGGACAGCCAAGTTTTCAGTTGTGCAAACAAATCAAAAACTTTCAAATTGTCCGTTTAACAGCATGTTTCTTATAAAACATCCAGCACAGTCAGACTATATCACTAAAAACAAATATGCAGTCGGGCATAAAGCCAGAGGATTAGTTACAGTTCTGGTCTATCAAGAACAGTACTTTTATCAGAGCAGAGGGACCCGAAATACTCTAGCGCTTGGACACATGGTAATTAATGTCTCCTTAATAAGTACTTCGTGAAAGGCTGATGTACTGGGTGTTCCCCGTAAGTGACTGAAAGACACATTGTTGGTGTGGCAGAAACTCAGACCCAGGTTGTAGCTGAATTTCTTTCATTAGGTCCCTGGTTTCTTAGCAAATGTGGTTGCCTCTATGCCTCGACTTTAATGCTAGTACTTATGTGCATTCTTAACTGAATCTAATACAGAGTTAAAATGGTAATGCAAAGGCCTTGTCTACCCTACTGGTCCCTGCCCAAGGAGTTTTAGATGTATTTTTTCACTAACACAGTGGTTTGAGTAGTTCTCTGAATACTGTACGTATGCTTTTTAGTTGGGATTATTGCATAAAATCAGTCCTGTAGACTACACTAAAAATAAACTAATGCTCCACTCATATTTGGAGGTTTTCAGATCCTGGATTCTAATCTAACTTTACAGCATGGTTACTCTCTAATTAAGGATAACTTTCTGTGGATTAGAAACTCTGCTATGTCTAACTCCAATGTAAATGAGGTATATTAGCTCTTTGCCCAGCAAGTGTTGAATAACTCTTTTCAGTGTATTAAAAAAACCCCAAAACAACAAAACCCCCTAGCGTTTGGTGTTTATACTGTAAAAAAAAAGAACAGCTTTGCCAGAATGTACTTTATCTTTCCACTGTAAGGACAGACTTTCTTCATTGATCTCCATAAGAAATTTTAAATTTTATGAATGAGTCCCTCAGTGTTTGGCAAACTGACTTGAAGATGCATCAAATATTATCTCCACTGATAAAAGGCCTCCATGATTGTCATATGCTGTGAGTTTAATTTGCATAGCTAAGGACAAATATTTTCAATCCTACCAAATTTTTTTTTTTGTATTTACTCTGATTTCTTTTGCAGTTCTGTCCTATATGCAGTTCTATGGCTCTAAATTAACTTAAGACTACCCTATGGTGTCTCAGGTTGTATGAGTCAACAGACCTATATTTATACTGTTCTAAACCTCACGTAGTTTTAACACTTATGCAAAGTACATGTACAATTTTGGAAGAAAAGTATCTATATGTCTTAGAAGAACACAATTGTTCTGCTTTGGTGAATCTTCACAGAATTTTCAAGAGGTTGCAAATAGTGTGGTTCCAACCTAAGAAGCATACAGTGCTTTTCTTGACAACAATGTGCTTTACAATGCACATTTCTGTGGTAAAACTCTGCCCAGAAAGACAAAACTGCAACTTGAGGTAGAATGACAGCACCATGATATTTTTAAAGGAGATTTTTAAACAGACTTTTATGGAGAATCAATCTGTCAGTGGTTTGGTAGGCTACATGCGTGGGTCTCCTGTAATGTAATTCTTTAGTATAAGGTAAATAAGTAGGAATGTTCTTTAGTATAAGGTAAATAAGTAGGAATAACATCAGTCCAGGGGAAGGAGATGTACTAAAAGCAGATAAAGTTGGCTGAGAAGACCTGAAGTAGCTTCTCATGACCTCTTCCTCTGATTATGGTAACCACACTTTGCACATCGCTGCCTGTGTGTAATTAAGAATGTTAGTAAGGTGATGCAGAAAGAAATTTTAATTGATAATTATCTTTTCTTTCTCAACTTTAGTGGAGGCTCACTAATTGAGGACTGCTCTTGTGCTGATGTTTTGGAAATGTGTGAGCAGGGAGAAGGAGGGAGATGGAGAAATAACAACTTCTGCTCTGTGTGCTGTTTACAGTGGAATTCTCAGCATTTAAACACAATGAATTGAAAGAAAGCTCTGTTTTGCAAGCGGAATATCTTTAGCAGATCCAAGGGAGTCCTACCTGTTGGTGTAGCACTAAAGCTGTAGCATCACAGTTGTCAAACAATGGAAGCAAAACAGCCCTTGCAATTCCAGAAGAAACTGGAGGGGTGGTATCTGGTGTTGGAGGATGGAGAGGCTAGAGTTCATGTGGAGGAAAAACCGTCGGTGTATATTGCTTCAAGCCAGATCTGAAGCTGCAACTAATCCAGACAGCATGACTGAGCAGCTCAAATAATTTAGTCATGAGGTGGAAGATGATGAAGAGCTAAGGGACATCCTCTAAGTTTTCTGGTAAATATTTGGCTATGATTAATTTCAAATTATTTTTTCTTGTTGGTCTTCTAGTTTCTGCAAATTTGTCTGCAACTGCTGGCAGCCAGCATAATTTAGAGCAGTTTTTGGCAGTTCAAGGACAGAAGGGGTTTAACACCTTTGCATCCTCTGTGTCTTTTCATGCTTTCCATGAGTTTGGCTTTCTGACTTGCAGTCAAGTCTTCATCTCTCTGCAAGTGCCTGCTTGCTGGGAATGCTGCCAAACGCCAGCACCTGTCAGAGCAGAACAAACTGCATGAGCACGACCCTCGCTGTTGATCAGCAGTGTGCTGGGATTCGAGGGTGGGGGCAGGCCAAGAGGACAGCTATGAATCTCCTCCTCTTGGCAGGAGCTGAACCATGTCTTCTCCAATACTGTGGGTTTACTGCAACATGACTGAAAAGTAATGCCCTAAAGAAGCAAATAAGTGCCTTAATCATATAGATTAAAATACAAATGCAATACAGTCAAGAGCCATTACTGCATGAAATGTGTTTGATTTTGTACAACTTGGTAGGGAGCAAGTGATTACTTAAGGTAACACCACATCGATTTTCCCAGGACGACTGCAGTTCCTTGCTTGGCAGCACTCTTGGTTATCCCATCTTTTGATGGGATATCTGACTTTCCTAACCATCCCTTTGTCTTCTAACAGCCGTCTGTGACTGCTCAGCTGTCCATGTCCGTTCCTACTTGCTGTCTCTGTGCATCTGGTAGAAATGATGAAACTGATTTAGGCCTTACACAGCAGCTCTGTTGCTTTGCTATCTAAACAATTTTATTTCTCCTTATAAATTTAAGAGGAGAGAGTAAGTACCCTACTCTTGTCCAGTCCTTTCCCTGTAAGATAAGCTACAAAATCCTGGCTCTTTGTAAGGTGGGTGTTTTTCTTTGGTTTTAGTGAGGCAAAGCCGTAGTCTGTTCAGTGTTAAACACAGTAGTAGTTAGTGATATTAAATTAAAATAATGTAAATTCTGAAGTTTCAATATGAGAATGTGAAATGGCTGACAGAAGTTTATTTTGCATAAATCATTTGGAAGAGTTTCAGCTGTTTAACACAATCTTTCTTGAGTGTTAACTTATTTTCACATACTGGCATATGGAAATGACTTCACAGATATTATTATTTATTCCTTAAACCTTGTAGCAGGAGATGAGAATATTTCTCCTTCAATTTAGCATTATGATTAACCCCTATCTGCTTCCAGTTTGTGTAATAGGACCTTATCCTTGTTAAATATTTCATAAATCAAATCCTGTTGCTTCATTAAAAAGACCAGAAGGGAGCTTGTGTATATATACAACCTTCACCTGGCGACATTAAGTCACCGCTGAATGTGAGTAGTATCAGGGCAGGTGTCAGTCTTTGCATTCCCCCATTATTTTTAAAAAATAAAAACAACAAAACAACTTTCAATTTAGAGTCCACTTGCCAGAAAACTCCATAACGAAGTATGAAGAAGGAGCTGGAGACAAGTGACCCAGGAACAGCTGCCCTGAAATGGCACCTTTAGTGTCCTGTCCTTTGACTTTTGTCAAAGAGCGTGGCGTAAGGCACTAAGAACAACCTATTGCTCTAGCTGGGTCTTCCTCCGCCTCTTGTACTCTCAGGACAAAGAGGTTTTGTTCCAATTTCAAACACTCTCATATTACTTATTACCAAGTCAAGTGAAGGACAGAGAGGGGAAAGTTTTGCTTTATAAACACTAAGAAAATAGTGTGTCTGAGAAGATGGAAGTATCGAGATGTGTTTGAGTAATCATAATACACATTATCTGGCACTGTGACGGAACCTCTTCTCCATAAACCAAGGTATGTATACTTATCACTAAATTATCTTAATTTTATTTATGTTGCTTTCAATCACCTAGATACGTATAAGCAAATCCATTTTGAATTTGTGTTGTATGTTTAATAACTGAACAATAATTCGAGCATTGTTTTTCATCACAACAAAAATTTGAAGTGTCCAGTAAAAAAACCCCTAGAATGCTAAAATGCCAATAAAATACTCTTACAGGGTGCAGCACATGTGCTGTTGCATGGAACTTCGAAGGTTAAGGCTTGGAAATCCCTAAATGTCACAGAATTGCTAATTTTACAATGCAAAATTTGTGTGTGTTGTTGAGTCTTTAGTGCTGTAATATGGGGTAGTTTAACAATACTGTTCATAGTGCGAGAATATACACCAATACAAAGAAAAGAATTTATTCTTGATAATGTTCTCTAGACATCTGAGCATATTAATATAGTACATGATGCTGAACTTACTAGGCCTGAGCTGTAATCACCTGTAATGGGCATTGTCTCTTAAACACTCCTGTTTGTGCCAGCCTCTGGTGTTAGCAGTCTTTGTGAGACTGCTTTGGATTTCTCTAACACTGTCTGGGGGGTTAAGTGAAGACTTACTATCATTATGTTTCTTGCTGTCTTAAGTATGTTGGCAATGACATCTGCATGAAAAAATTAAAGTGCAGGACCATGTTTGATATTCTTTATTTAATGTTGGATTATTCTGGCAAGGTAGTTGCAGACTCCTGTGAGCTGAGTTGTAAAATAATTGAACACTTCTACAGACAGCTTCCTTAAGTTAATGGTATTGAACTGGTACTCTGCTTTTATTTGTGATTTTTTTCTATGGGACCTGCAGTTACAAAGCTGTGACTTTTTAATCTGTAAGTTGTTTGGGAAGTATTCTTTGTCAAATGTTTACTGCGTTATCCCTTAGCCATTTTAACACTTTTCACGGTTCTCCACAACTGATAGTAAATACCCTTTGGAAGTTTGTGATAGTTTTTGTTTGTTTGGAGTTCTCTCCTCACTTTTTAGATTATTTTTTGAGGCTTGAATCACTTGCTTCAATGTTTGTTTACCACTTATGGTAAACAGAAGTGATGGTTCTCTGGAATTTTTTTTAGTATTCTGACCTGATGATTTGTTGACATACACCTTCCAAAACAGTGGGTTTTTTTGTTGTTTGTTAGTTTGGGGTTTTTGTGTTGTTGGTTTTTTTTTTTTTAAAGAAAACCATCCCATATTTCTTTAATCAGAGATAATTTCTGGTTCTGTAAACTCACAACTCCTTTAATATCAGTGCTCTTCAGCCTTGGCCTTCTGTACACATTGTGCAGAAAGACTCCTCAGCAGAGCTGGTTGTACTCCTGCCTCAGTAAACAAGTCATAATCTTGTTAGGCCTAAATGAGAGTACAAGGTTTTAAAGCAAAAATAGTTGAATATGAAAAGACTGCTTTCTCTTACAGATGGTTTTCCTCAACAACCCCCACCTTCTAAAAATCTGAAAACACACACACACACTGTAACCTCCAACTCCATCACTAAATAAAACTCTTTAAACAGGCGTGCCATGCTGAAGTTACAAATGGCATTAGAAATTTTTCACAGACAGCAAACTCTCAAATCTGAAAATTTTCTGGCTAGATATACATTAAATACCTGCTTGTCAGAAATAATTATTCCATTAACATTTTGTCATTTTGAGTACCAGTGAGGGAAGGTTCAAACTTATACTTCATATTGCTGTTACTGTTGCAGGCAAATTAGTCAAATAATACTGAAATCCACTGTGCATATACACAACTTTCCTCAACTGGTAAGTGAGAATGCCAAGGGAACACATGAATTTTGTATATTTTTTTGCAGTTCACATTGGGACATATCTTGGAAAATAGGGGCACTGTGGAAAGGGCTGATGATGAAATATTCTGCTTGACTAGAAAATTTGCTGAGGACAGAAAGAAAAAACCAGTGAATGAACATTGATGAACAGCTGCTTGCTACTAGAAGTGTTGTTTCCTTCTGCAAGTGAGGACCCCTCATAGAGGGGTGCTTGTCCCCATAAATTCTATTGAGCTCTAAAAGATGCTGTTACAGAAGAAGAATCTGTTAAGTGATTTACACATGTAACCAAAAAGATATTTGTTCAGTGATTCAGTTCTAATTGCTGAAGGAAGACCTAGTGTCAGCATTACCCCTTTTGGCAGGACTTATTTCTCTCCTCTGATTTTTAGCGCGTAAACATCATCTCAGTTAATGGAGATGCATCCTGAAGCATGCATGGAGTCATGGATGCATCCATGACTTTTGTGAAAGTTTATATCAAAATACAAATAAATAGCTCTGTGTTTCACTGAATTGTGTATATTTTACTGTAAGGGACAAGTATTCTGAAAATCCTTGAAGTACTTAAGTTAATAATAGCTTTCAGATTCCTAAGATAATGTCTTGAAAACTTGATTCTCATTATTGAAATACTGAATATAATCTTCCTTTGTTCTTTCTTTACTATATGCTTCAGACACTCTGTTTCCAGCGCTGTGCATGGCCTGGGGGTCTCCTTGTACCTGTGGCTGCATATGTTAAAGATTTTCCTATAAATTACTTAGTGGTAGAATATTCTAAACATCTCTTTTATTTGTGTTTATGCACAGCCATATTTTGTAAAATCAGTATGGAAATGGATTCCACTGTTGTGCCAGTTAACTCTGTAAAAATTCATTCATGCAATGCTTCAGATATGAATAACCTTAGACAAAACAGGAGCTGCCTTTGGTTGATTTAGTGTGCTCCTTCTGTGTATGGTATTAGAAGCTTCATCTTGGGGTGTATGAAATCCAAAAGTTGGTAAGGTTGTCTGTAGGTGACCTTATACCTAACCATTATACCTATATGTAGGGGTTCATACCCTTTTCTATTTGATTTTATAAAGTCCTGTCTGATGTACCTGAATATTTTGATTATCAATATGAATACTCAATCCTGTTAGTTCTTAACTAGGCTCAAAGGCATCCAATAGCAGTATTCTATAATGTAATTGTGAGGTTTAGAGTTTTAGAAAAACCTATTTGCTAATACTTTTCAACAAAACAAAGCCTATTTTCATGCCTGGAAGAGTTTGAGTACTCACCTAGGCTACAAATGTTGGTAACAAGTTCATTACAGTACAAAGAGTTCAAAAGCTGTCACAAACTGCATACAACTGGTGCTCCATTGTGATGATGTTGCTCATCTTGCAGTCTTTGAAATGTTAACCTTGATTATTTGCAGATACCTGCAGTTAGATGTGAAAATACACTCAGGAGTGAGTTAAAACTGAGATATTTTTTGTGTTCAAGTAATATATCCCAAATGACTGAACTAATATTTCACTGAGAGCCATGCCTCAAATTTAAATACTCTGTGATTTGGGAGCTATTATTTTAATAGGTTAAAGCACCACAGTTCAAGTATATCCTGAATTTAAACTTAGCATGGTGACAGTACTTAAGAACTCATGCAGGCTTGGAGCACTGTCTATTAACTGGAACTTTTAAAATGTTAGTGTTAAGTGTGTAGAAGAGAAGTGACAGAAGGGACTGATGCTGTGTGTTGGCCACTACATCCCAAAGCAGGAAAGTGTTAGCTGCAACTGTGGTTTTCCTCTAAAGTAAGATATCTTCTACCTTGTAGCACATTTTGTCCCCTCTCATGTTAGTGGTTATTGGAAAAGTAAGCTGGGTTGGATGCACAGTTGCCGCTCCCAGGGAGCAGTACAACACCTGTTTTGTAGAAGTGCTAAGCATACTGACATGAACTCAGAAACAATTGTTCATGTTTTCAGTAAGGATTTGTTTATTTAAGCATGTCTAGCTGATGTGTTTCCTAGAAACAAAGAGAAGGAGTGATGTATTGAGGGCCACTTATCTAGAAAAGTGTCCAGGGCAATTGTTTTCTTCCGGGATTCTGTAATGGGAGCCAGTAAGGCTGTTCTGGTCCCTCCCCAGAAACTTTACTTACTCTATCATCCTACCCAATTATGAGGGAAAAACCTAAAGGACTCCTGCAGCTAGTTTAGCATTGCTGTCTCACAGGGCTCGTCTCAATCCCTGTGGAATCCAGCCTGGAAAATACAACGCCAGCATGTTGTGTCTCAGACATCCTGCTGACACTACTGCACTTATCTAATCATACTAGTATTGACAAATGACTGCTTCTCCTTTATTCTGTGGTAACCCTTGTTCTTTAGATACATACAATTCGGTGCAGGTATGTCAATAGACTCCGAGCTCGTAGCTTTCAGTCCTGTACTGATCATGCCCTGGGATCCTCTGGTGCATTTAAGGGTCATCACCAGGTAAGAGGTCACTACTGGGCATGTTCCTACAAAACACGTATTGTTTCTTCAATGTTTTTGAGACTTTGATTGGTTTTGAACTCATTGTAGAACAATAGAAAATTTAAATTTAAAAGCGTGTTTGCAAGACTTTGGGAGAATAGCTGGAATGTTTGACTCTGAATTTGTAAGTGTAAAAATTCTTTCCTGGAATGGTACAGGTCAGAATAAGGCTGCCTTAAAAAAGAACTCCAAATTGTTGAACTTCCATTTTCTTACACAATGAAGTTTAGCTGATTAGAATGTGTAGTGTCTTTTTGCTTAAAAAAATCCCAAACACCTTTTTCCCCACTACCTGCCCCCAAAATTGCAGAAGGCCTGTATTTTTTCCAGAAGATGACTGTTTGGTAAAGATTATTTGAGCAATGCAAGGCAATGTGAGCAGTGTTCATTTTCACGGCGAATACTGCTCTCTTTTTAAGGCAGTTTATTACTTCCTGTCTCTCTGCAGCATACCTAGGGTGCTCTGAGTCATAGGCTGGCTCGGCTCCCCAGGCACTATCTCACTTCATACCACCCGAAGCTGTAGCCCAGCAGCTACTGGATTTCTAAGTTAGAGGCCAGTTTACCAACTGAAAATTAGAGATGACCCTAGGCTAAAAGCTTTGACAGTAACAATAGGATCTAAATAATCTTGACCCTACACTAACAAGGTGGGTACAGATAATATTTATAATAGTAGCTATGAACTGAAGCTAATTCACCTGTATATCTCATTAAAGACAATTCCTATGCTTGTGATTGAAGACCCTTAAGTATCTCTATAATTGAAAATGTAAACACTGAATATTTTAATATAGTTGTTTTATTGCAGAGATTTTGTTTTTAAAGATATTTGTTTAAGCAGTAATTAGTTCTAAGGAGCAAATGGATCACATTTCTTATCAGAAACAGTGTCTTTTACAGTTTCACAGAGAGAGCTAATGAGCTGGCTAGTGTAGGTTGTAGAACGAGTAAAACCTCTTGCTGCCTGAAATCTTGCATAATGTTAAACTTTTGTGAGAGCCAAGCCTCACAGGGTAGTAAACAGTACACAAGTGGTACCCATAGTGCAGCCTCAGAAGAGAAGTGAGTTGTGATTGATTTACCATAGCAATGCCATTATACCTCTTGTACTTCAAGGTCCATATCATGTCCCTAGCTCTTCAAATTCACTAGTAAACTATTAAAATTACAGAGTCAAAGTAGTTTGTAAGACTTAAGATCCCACTTCTTCTTTTGAAAGAAGTTTTACAGATTCAGTATGAGGTATTTTGTGCCTTACAGTAAAGATTCCTTTTAATTCTTTAACTTCAGAAACTTTTCTACTATGCAAGGACATATTTCCAGTGGTACTCTATGTACCCAAGCTTTCAAAAATTAGTCAAGATCTGCAGATTGATGAGATTTTTATATTAATTTTAAGCCAAACAGTATGTTTTTGATTTGGCTGCTGGAAAACAGAGTATCTATCTTAGCATGCTGTTAAGCTGTAATTTATTTGACTGTGAGTCTCTGGAAGTTAAAGTATAGTGGCTGTGAGTGTTTAAGTCTACCTGGCCAAGTTAAAAATGAACAAATGGAACTGCTGAGAATTCGCTCACCACACTGAAGAGAATTACTTAGAGGAAATATGTGCAAAAAGGTTTCAGTCATATCTACCTAGGTACCTTCCCTAAAATATCCATTGCTATATGCTATTTCATTCAAAGCTATTTAGTTACAGGATGTAATTTTTTAATCATTTTAAAATAGTTAGTCTGATTAAGAGTTGAGAGAAAAACAGTGCAAATGTTAGTATAAGGGATGGGTGTGTCTGCCAAATGACAGAATTATATGATTGTTATTTTCAAATAGATTTATTTCAGTAGTTTATATAACAATAAATAGAGAGTATTCTTCTGACTTTGAGACAGATAAATAACATGTGATTACAAATTGTGCTAGCTTTAATGTAATTAGCTACAGCTTCACTGATTTTTTTTTTTAAGAGAAACCCATCTCAGAGAAGATTTGGCCCTGTATAAGATTGGAGAAGCGCTGTATATGTCGTCTTGCCCACTGCTAGTCACCATCTGGTGTGCTGGCCCTTTGCAGTGGTTTAAATCTAACAGTAACATCACACAGGTGTGAGAAAAGCAGGAACAAAACAATAGTGAATCAGGACCATGAAGTACTGTTGGGAAATACTTGGTTTACAGTGTACAAACAGATTGTTCTCTCGATTTGAGAAAGAGAATTTGGCTCTGTTATTATTTGCCTAAGATCTATCAGACTTGACATGAACAAAGATCGGACTTTCTGATTAGGTCTGTACATCACAAGAATACACAAAAAATCTGAAGTGGTTTTTCAAGTGCTATACATATCCTCTGGTCAGACTGTTAGTATGCCCTTCTAGTTCTCACAGGCTTTTTCAGTGACAGTGAGTTTATAAACTTTTTATTTCTTTTAAACTAGAGCAGTACAAATTTTAACAAAATCAATTTTGAGATTAATCCTTTGGCCCTGAACAACAGAGCACTGACAAATCTTTTTAGTGCTATCAGCAACCTGGTTTGATTTACCTGTTATAACCATTTTACAGTTGTTTCCAGTCATAAAGTACTCTACTGGCCATACAGTGCTTTTCAAATCTAGGCTTTTCAAAATTTCAGAATGCCTTCAGCAGTCAACTGTTACTAGAGCTGTGTTTAGAAATAGACACGCTGAAGAAGAAAGTAGAGGAGGTGCCAGTTTTGTTACTGACATCGCTGCTACCTAAAGAAAAATGTTGCAATGCCCTCAGCAGCAAGTTGATTTCTCTGGAGGAGAGCCAGCATGCATACGCAAATAAAGAGGTGGGTAGGGTGGAGCATCTTCAGCCACAGCTGGTGGTATAACCAGTACAGATGGGGACATTTGGAACATGCAGCTAAATTGTGCCCAAGCTGTTTTAGCAGCCACCAACCAAGTAAAAGGGAAGAGTGAAGGTATATTAGCTATCCAGGCTCTAATTCAGAGAAAGTGACAGATTTTTCAGTATTAGGATTTATATGATTGTAGCTCTCTCTAGATTTTTCCCCCCAGTAGTGGGCTATACTACTGATACTTTTTTTCCCCTCCTAGATGCTTTATGAATTGTGGCATGGAAGTTTCTTATGAGGAATTTATCTAAATGAGTTTTGCTGCTTGTAATGTATCTTTTTAACCATGCCTCCTTCATAGTGCTGTTACCCAGACTTCTTGGCATACACAGTACAAAATTCTGGTTTCAGAAAATTTGGAATCTGGGATGGTGCCTCAGCTCATGTAATTCAGCAATCACACAGTGATCCAAATGAGAATCTGTTTAAAAAAAAAACACAAACTACAAAAACCCCAAACCACAACAAAACAAAACCAAACAACAAGCAACTCTTTAAAAACATGCTCTGTCCAGCCACTACATGGATATATAAGAATTTTTGTAAAAGAATTACTTAGTTACAGAGTAACTTAATAGTATTGATCTCTACTGAGCTGGAGCTGCTGTCCTGCAGCATGAGGATTTTTCTCTCAACCACTCAAGTGATAGCCCCCAGGAATATACCTGTGGCCAGTCACAAGTTTCTCTGTTTGTTAAAAAGAGTACATGAAATCACGTGGGGGTTTTTGTACATTAATCCTTCCTAAAAAGGTAGATTAGACACAAATCCATGTCTCAGCCTGTGGGAGGGAGGGGGCCTGAGAGAAGCAGGTTACCTAATTGGCATCCTAATGACTCCTTCCAAGGTCCAGAAGCCTCGGCTGTGGAGATAGTGTTGGCGAGGTGTGTACAGCAGGGCCATATTCGAGTGCCTGGCTGGACCTGGACCTTGGCCGCGACTATCCTTTGTGGCGCTCTGTGGGTCAGGGCCGGTGGGTGCGGGGAAGGGTGTTGCGCGGCAGAGCGGGCGAGGCGGCCGAGCTGGATGTATCCCTGGGAATGCCCTGGGGGCAATGACCCTGATGTCTGTGTGACCCTTGGCCCCCGGGCCCCTGTTCGGCGGTACGGGGTGGCGGGGCTGTGCTGGGGCTCGGGGAGCGGCGGGGGCTCTGCCGCGGTGCCGCCCGTCCCGTGTCCCCACTACGCCCCCCGGGGAGGGGCGGGCAGGGCGTGGGCCGGGGCCGGGGCCGGGGCTGGGGCTGCGCCTCCCGCGGCACTCTGCGCGTCCCGCCGCGATGGAGGTGCCGCTCCCATCGGCCGCGGCCAGCTTCGCCGACGACGTGCTGCGGGTGTTCGGGGCCAACCACAGCCTGTCGGCGCCGCAGCTGTGGGCGCTGCTGCAGCGGCTGGGCAGGGCGCCCGCCCTGGGCTCCGCGCTGCACCTCCAGCACCTGCACCACAACCAGGTACCGCCAGCACCGCCGACAGGGGCTCACACATCCCCAGCGACCGGCATCCCGCTTTCTTAAGGCTCGCTTGCCATCGCGTTTCCTCGTGTTGAAGCCGGGACAGAGAGAGGAGGGAGGGAGGCAATGTCCTCGGGGGCGCTGGGTGCGGGATTCGGGCGCAGGGTGGGAGCAGCTTGAGGGGAGAAGGCGCCGTCCATCAGGGAGCTGCTGCGGCCGCCCCGGGGTTAGCTTCACATCCTCGCTACTCGGCTCTGAAACTGGCGCTTTTCGTGGTTAAATAGCATCTGGATAACAGCAGAAAGTGCATGACAGGAGAATCAGCCGGTATTTCCCACCAACAGCTGAGTAAGCAAATCTTCAGGACTTGTTAAAATATAATTGTCATGAGACAGCGCAAACTCAATTACACAGACAAATGTGCTTGTGTAAAGAAACCTTTTCAGAAATGTTCACATTTTTCATTTGAGTGCAAAGTGCATTCACATCAGTTAATCTACCAAAAGCTTTTGAAACTGATGTTAAATTTACTGACTGAATATCATTGGAATATTACTTTTCATGAAAATATTTTTACTCTGTTTAGTGTCTCCATACAAAACTCAGATCTCATTGCTGCCTTTAAAGTCTGTAATTTCACTTGTCTTAGTGTCCTAGACTAAGTTTGTTTCCATGAAGGGGAATTTTGAGGCTGGTGGAGCTTTTCATATGCTCAGAAATCAGGGACACAAAGTCACAAAAATGAAAGGAAAACAGGAATGACTATTTGCTCTGGTTTGATTCCACTCCCAAATAAACAGAAGAGGGGTGGCTCTAGGACCTTGAGAATTGTTTTTTAACATTTGGAGTACTATCTCCTTTTCTTGTTCTGTGAAGGAGGCAAATCTTGGATAAGCTCCCTTTGTTTTAGAAAGCTTTAATTGGGAATTAACGTCACTGAAATCAATGGAGCAGTCAGTATAGACATAGCAATATTCGCAGGAGTCACTGCTTTTAAATCTCACAAATTGAACACTGTTCCAACACAGTGTGTTAAAAACATAAACATTCTCAGCCACACATGCTAAATACAAGTTTTCAGCGTTGAATATGGCTATGAAAAGGCGCTTTCTTTAAAAGGGCATAGAAATGGGCAGATTCTTCAGTCCTTCAGGTTTTCCCTCTGCAAAGCACGTAGCTCTCGTACACAGGCTTTGGCACAGCCTACAGAGGGAAAAATAATGTAACTCTTTCTCATTACTAAAAACACATGCTCCTAATAAGTAATTTGAAGTTTAACTGAAACACATTTGTTTTACAGGCCTGTTCTATTTGTGCCCATGTTGAATAATATCTGGGTTCCATACTGAAATGTGTATACTTTTTTTACTAAATTACTTGTATTCTTTCTTAAAATTGACCTTACAGCTGCTCCATCAGCTTGTACCACTAAAGCAAGTGATTTTTTCCTGCTGGCCTTTGATCCCGCATAGATGTTAGGAATGTCCATGACTTTGGGCAGGTGTTCCATGCAAATGCATACTCATACCAAGTAAACCCAATCTGATTATTTTTAAATATTGTGAGTCTTTGTGCTTACAAGTTGCTAAGTTAGTGTCTGCTGGTTATGACTGAACACATAAAGTGGCCTAATCTAGATTTGGGTGTTGGAAGGTGTCAGAGACCTAAACTCTACTGATTCTCTATAGAGGAAAGTGAATACCTCTGGAGAGTGATTCAGGTCTTTCTCAAGTAGGCTGAATCAATTCAGGCTGCCTAAAATCTCTGACTGTAGGAACACACAAAGTTTATCTTAGATTTTAAGTTCTTAACTTCCATGCCCAGAGCAAGTGGGATTACCTCCTGGTCTTTCTTTTAATCAAGGTAACACACCCCTGCTCTTCAGAGGGTTCCCCATCCAAACCTGAAGGAATTTTTAGTGCAGAGCTGATCTGCACTAACAGTCAGGTGATAACAGCACGTGGCAGGAAGGAACAGTCTCTGTAAGTTTTATCCCAGTATTGGTTTTTAGTTTTAATATTTCTGTCATAACAATTTTGGTAAGCATATTAATCTTATGAGAAGATCCATGAGAAGTTGATCCATTTTCTTAAAGATTGAAAGTCTGGATGCTGAAGGCAGAAGAAGATAGATGCTTGATTTCTGTTTTTCTTTGATACCAGGTTGACTTGATAAGAGAGACTAGAAAAATTATTAAATTTGTTGATGATGGTGTTTGAACATATACTTGTGTAGGCATTTATGGTAACTTGTGTCCTGTGATATCTGTGAAGATGCTGCTTTTTTTTTTATGTAGGAATAAAAAACGCCACCTTTTTTGATCAGTCTTGGAATTTTGGGTTGAACTGTCTCCGATTTCTTGTGCTTTTGATCTCTTTATTTTCTTTCATCATGCACTTTTATGATTCTTTATGTGTTTATATTTTCCTTGCTCTTCAATTTTTCTGTTATCACTTTTTCTTAATATGTAGCTAAGACTTCTTGTCAGAACTGAGCAAACTCAAATACTGGTCGCTGCTGCTATTTCACATTTTACTGTGGAATTCCCACACATTTTAGACATACTAATAGGAGTAAAATTAGCAATTGCAGTCTGATAGATGATGTCTTGGTTACTCACTCTGTATTTTACATTATTAGTAAGATGTGAAAACAAGAAACCATACTTGATCTTCTGTCATTGGATTCATTGTAGTGTGGTAGCCATACGTGTGTGCCAGAGGGTTAAATGATGTGCTCAAAATTCTTGGTCAAAAAGTACATGGAAGGTAAGTGGGCATTGGAAAGAAAGCTTGTTAACATCACCTTTATTTTGTGCTTTGATGTAATCAGTAAGTGCTAAAATCATGCTTCTCTTTCCTTCTTTGATTTTCCTAAATCTATATTTATACCAATCTAGATGTTATAGCTGAACGCTGTGTTTTAATGTAATGCATTTTAATTTTTAAACACAACATTTGGATAAAATGAAATTAAATTTTTTATTAATATTCACGATCAGATGTAATTAATTTTTTTCCTCAGGATGTGTCAAAGTCCAGTAAGTTTTAGTATTTCAGATACTCTAGAACCAGGCTAGTATCGGCTTTGATTTTTATTTTTTTTAGCTTTTCACTAGTTACTACTCATGTTTTTTGAAAGAATGAAGACAGTGTGACGTAGGGTCTTGATCCCACAACGTGATCTGATGTTGCCTGACTAGTGAGGCTAAATAGGCTTATAAATAAGACCCTCTGTCTTATTTCTGCAATATTTTCAGCAAATTTCAGCGTTCATGGACAGTTTTCAGCTCCCAGCATGAATAGCAGCCTTAAACATGGTGTGTGTGTGAAATCCCTAAAGGACACAAATGCATCTGAGCAGCTTTGTCTGGTTTGACTCTTTCTCATGGAGAACTGCTTATTGAAGGAATGATCGTCTCGAAGCACCCAGTTCTTAGCTGTGCTGAGTGACAAAAAGATGTCACCACATCAGTGTTAGATGATTTGTTAGAAGTAAGTTGAGGAAGACATAATTGTATGTCTCTATTTTGCCTTATTGAGGCTCAGACTAAGGAAACAAACAAACAAACAAAGCTGGTCACATCAGCATTCACTGCATTCTTTCTTTGCTATTGCTACTGTGGAACCCATTGCTCAGCCCAGGGCTGGGCTGGTATTTAATCTAGCAACACCTAGAAACTGCAGTTCAGGATGCTGTGGGGTATTTTAGTACTACATATGCAGAATGTTACAGATAAAACAGGTAGAGCAACAATAAGAACAGGCAGAAGATCAGAAGAGGTTTAAAAGATTTAAAAGATGGTTGCTACTGTTTTGCATTTTGTCTTAATTTCTCCAGTTAGAGGAATCCCATATTGGTTGATCACTTTTTGGGGAGACTTAGCAGGATACAAGTAAGCATATGTTTCAATAACCTAGTTGATTGTTTAATTTTTTCTGAGTCTGAATATTTTGTAATTGTGTAAATTCTGCTGAATTCAGTCCTCCCCAATTTTGTTGACAGAATTTTTTAAATTATTTTTTTAAAAGTTCAGGGACAATCAGTGATGTTATCTCTTTTTTTTTTTTTGCAATTGTTTACTAAACACTGGGTGACAGTCACATTATAGCCAGTCCCTTCACCTAATCAGTGTGATAAGTCTTACTGAATAGCAGGGGACAGACATAACAGTAGACTTGGTGAGTCAGGACATCATTTTCAGCCCCCTGTTCCGCGAGGCTAAATTTTCTTTCTGCTGAGATCATCTGTCAGTCTTACAAAATAAATACTGCATGTTTTTACAGCAGTGTGGCTGTGTTAATGTATTTATTTATCCTCCAAAGATAAATGCAGAGTTTTGCAGTGTGCAAACATGCATTGCTCCAGTCCAAGACTTCTAATAGATTGAGTGTTTTAATTAATCCTTTAATTGCTAGGGAACTCATGCAAGCTTGCTTTTTAGCTCTTGGATGTACGTAGGAGTTTACTGAGAGTATGAGGTGACTTATAACAATGAATCATTTGTAAGAATCATTATCCTCTGGGTTTGTCCCTGATCAAAATAATAATAGTAATTAAATAAAATGCTGTTTCTCAATTTCACATCAAAGAGCTCTTGTCCAATGGTATTTCTCCCTTACATTTGTGTGTAGGCAAAGTTGCAAGTCTCAAGTTCACTAATTCATGCTGTGTCTGATTTGTTGTCTCTCCATAACCTGCTTTCCTACCTGCAACATTGTTTGGATTTTTGTGACCTAATGTTAATACTAATGTATTGGTATTTTAAAATACTAATAATTCCTTCTGTATTTCTAGGAGTGATATAGTTAAAGGTGATTTATCTTTGAGATGGTTATGAATTCTCAGTGCTTACTGGCTTGTTTTTTAGGGGCTTTTAACCATAGACTTCGGGGAATGGGTCCATCAGCCACTAATAAGCACCACACAGGAACTATTCCTGTAGACCACAGCTATTCCCCCTTTGTTTCATTGTGGGTGTATTAACCATGTATTTTGTATTATTCCACAATACAGAGTTAACAGCATAATGATTAGGCACGTGACCAGTTTAGAAAGCTCCAGAGGTTTGTGTATTGTCCTGTTAAACACTGTATCTTCAGTGATCATTTCATTATGCATTACATCCAGTGAGATTAAAGGGGAAAACATGTTTTAAAGCAAAAAAAAATTTCTTTTATCAAGCTGTATTTATTTTATGTGTGATACTTCTTTGACATCAGCATTGACATTGAAAGATGAAATTTTATGTACTTTGCTTCTGTATATTTGAGTCTGCAGAGTCTCATGGCCTTAACAAAATTTATGCTTAAGTTTAGGTTCAAGCATGTATTTGAGTGCTTTGCTAGATTGGGTCATTAAAGAGGAAGGATAGAAATATCCTGGATGTAACTTAGCTGAAGTTGCTTGAATTGGCCTGCATGTCCTTTTCTTCCAAGCTAAATCAGAAAGAGTGACATTCAAGTGATGTGTGCATGCTTTTCACCTTTTGGGCGCTATTACAAAACTATTTATTAACGGAAGCAGAAGTTGAAGTAAATGACTTGCATTTGCTTTGGCTTATCTCTAGAAGGAAATGGCTTCATAAATAATAATAATATTGAATTATTGGAGAAGGGCTTTGGAATCTGAAGGGTAGCAAAACTGAAAAGAGCAGGGAATGGCCATTTGTTTTTGTTTTGCTAAGGCTTTGCTAAGCAATCTCTGTTGCTCTGCTTTTGCAACTGAGATTTATTATAGGGAGAATTATGTCATAATTGATGTCTCCTATAGAAGGAAAACGTTTGATTTTTTTTGGTCTTGAGACTTAACTTCAATATGTGTTCGTTGTGCAGCAAGAAGCCAAATCACCTTTGTTTACACCCAAAAAAAGAAAACTATTTCCTTATCATTGTAGAAAATAATGAATGTGAATGGACAGAAAGTGTTAGGGGAAAGACTTCAATGGTTTGGAACATTTTGTGTAAAAACACTCAATTTTTCTGTAGATGTGTATTTTACAATATTTCTTGGTTTGTATTTTATCTTTTTGGTTGAAAGTGAGGAACCAGCAGAGCCCTGCCCTGGCCTGTCTTAGCACTGCCAAGTACATTTATTGTTGACCCATCGGACACTGTAATGTGCCAAGGTGAAGGCAAAGTGAAGATCCCCAAGTAACTGTGTATCTCTTTGGAATACGGGAAAGCTCTACAAAACAATGTTTGCTCTTAACAGTTATTGCTATAAGATAAACCAAAAATGTTGAGCGCTGCTAAGGTTTAGACCACTGTTACACACTTAATTTGGGGAGATATATCAGAAACATAGAAGTGGTCACTTACATGAATAAGCTGTCATTGAATTACCAATCATTTTCTGACATACTCTGATATTTTGACTGTATCTAGTCTGCTCTAAAATGCAATTATTTTGTAATTACAAGAGATTTTATTTACTTTGAAGCTATTTTTCCAAATATGTTGTAGGGTTTAACTGTCCTAGTTCATAGGGTGTGAGACTTGCAAATGTCTCTTTAAAATGTGTTGTATTGATTTCTGATTTATGTTACTTAAAATACTTTGAATCGCTTCTGGCTCACATTAAACAATCACAGCATTTTCATGCACAGTGTACAAAGCCTGCATAAACTTCCTTGAAAATGCGCTACAGTATTTTAATGTTGTAATTCTTGGACTTCTCAGTGTATGACTTTTTGGGGTTGCATTAATGTATTAAGTTGCAAAATCCCTTTTTATTTCAGTGCTTGACCAGTGAAGAAATTTTTTCTTTGCATGGGATACCAAACAACAGTCACGTATCAAATTCCAGCTTTTCTACAATATGTCCTGCTGTGTTGCAACAGCTTTTTTTTCACCCATGTGATCATCAGGAAGACTTTGAGGATACCTCTAAACCACATTCTCTGCAAGGTTAGTTAGTATTATTTAATATTAATACTGTAACTGGAGTGGGTTTTTTTTAGGGGAATAGTAAGCATTTGTCCATATGTAACAGGAGTGTCTTGTTTAGGAGGATATGTTTGTAAAGTGGGAACATAAAATGCTATTTCAGATGAGCAGACTACCTAAACAGATGTGCTGTTTCTTGACAGTGATCTGTTTGAAATGTTTTAGGAAAGGTGAAAGAACTGAGTAGCAAGTAATAAAATAATTTTTCCACTAAAGGAAGAGTGTTTCTGACTTGTTTTATTTGAATAATGGTTTGTGTCTTGAAACATAAGGAGTCTCGCTAATAGCTGGTTAATAGGAGAGAAGATGGGAATACAGAAGGGAAGTTTGTTTAGGTGATTTGCAGTGAGAAATCAGACTAATTGGAATCTGCATGTATCAAAGGCAATACAAGGTGAAATTACTTAGGGGGCTGCATTTGAGTGGAGTTACTTGCAGGTGCAAGTTGTGACATCAGGGGAACCAGTGTTAGTGAGGGAAAATATTATTTCCAATTCTGACTCCTGCTTTCATGTCATCTTCTGTGATAACCCCTCCATTTGGAAAATCATCACATGGTTAAGTAGCCTTAATCTTTATTCCTCCTATTTTTCTCACTATTATTTCTGTATATATTGTGCACAGAACTGTAAAGTGCAGTAAAAAACATAGGACAGGGAAGATTCAGCTGGTTAATGAAGTCACTCATTGCCCTGATAAGGATCAAATATACAATGACCTATTTATTTGACTCAGTATTACGAATAAATTTACTGCTTCAAGTAAATCTTCTGAATTAAAGTTAAAAGAATATTGGATGAGCTGGTGCCTCATGTCACTATTTATGAAAAAAGATAGAAAAGTGCTTTTCATAACTTGAAATACTGGTATTAATAAAATTCTGGTTAATATAGATTATCATATTTATTAAGAATTAGAGATCATTCCTAAAATTTAGCTGTGTCAGTGACCAATTAGAATTCTATTTAAGTAACCACTGAAACTATGGCGCCAATTTAGCATGGTTGTTCTAGGTTGCTTATATGATGTGAAGACATGTATTGCCAAGAAATCCATAATATCTGCTCCAGAGAGCCTGTCTTTACATGGAATCCTTAACCTACAGTTAACCCCCTAAACTATTTAGACCATCCCTCCTGTTTTTCTTTTATCCCTCCAGCTCAGAAGCAATGTCCAGTAGTCAGATAAGCAAGGCAGCTTCGCCCAGCCCCTCCCTTGGCTGCAGCACAAAAAATCCACAAGGCCCACGGTTATTTTAAATCACAAGTGTATGAGAGTTTGACCCATAGTGGTACCTATTTTGAACAGAGGTTCACAGGAAGGCCCAGTGACCAATGCAGCTCTTGATTTGTTCAGACCCTCACCCCATCACAAAATGAATCTCTACTGCAACAGCATTGAGACCAGATGTTTTCAATTACTGCCTATGAAGCAAAATTTTCTATACATGTTTCCAGCTGTGCTCATGTGAATTTTCTCCCCAGTGACTCCCATTCACTTAACAATATACTGTGTTCCAAAATACTAATGGACAAGACATACAGAAGAAAGCAGTACAATAAAGCTTTATGAAACAGATACTTGAAATAAAAAATAAGTGCTTATGAAGCAGAGTAGAAGGCAACATATGTTATGTTTTTTTCCTTGTGATTTGTATAACTCATATCTAATTTAGCTGACCTTAGGGGCACACTCAAGCCCTTTCCTTGCTTTTCTGAAAGATAGTAGGGAGGTTTATGGAGCTGCATGAAATAGCTGGAAATTCCCAGTGGCACTCCTGTCCAAGATGAATGCTTTCCATGCTCTTTGCTCAACTTCTTCAGAAAGGTATTCATGCACTTTTTTCCTCTTTATCCTAGGCCAAGGCTAAGGAAGAGCCTGAGCCTGCTTATTCTCATAAGGAACAATGCTGAGCAGTGGTGTTCTAAGAGGGCCGTCTTACTTGCACTCCTGCAATTCTATTTTTTTGATTTCTTGAGGCTGTGGGTATCTTGACTGTCTCTTTATTAGGGCTGCAGTTCTAGAGACAGAAAGAATAACAGTAGTTGGCAAAAGCTGACTGCACCACCAGTCTCAGGGAAAGAGACTGTGTGTCCTCAGAAGAGTGCCCTGCTCTGGTATGTGAAGTCAAACTAGTCAGTTTTCTGAGATGTGTGGACTCATGAAGAGCTTAGTGTGGATGAGTCCTAATGAGTGAAACCATTTTTATAACAGCAGTGAATACATGATATTGTGAAATACAGTCTGTAATGCAGAAGCTTTGGCAACATTGGTTGTCTTGGAATTTTGTCACTTTTTTATTTTGCAAGCTCGGTTTCAAATGTACAGTTTAGCACAGAATATGTGTAGATGTTCATACACTAAACTGAAAGAGACTCATGCTTCTGTAGTAATCCCAAACTGTAAACAGTGTTTTGTGATTCCTGATGACATTGCAAGCCCGTTTGTTTATTATAAATTTGATTTCAAAAGGATATTTACAAGCTTAACTGTCATTTATTTTAATGGAAATTAATCTCCTATGTAGCTTAGTGAATCTACCTGTATCTGGTTGTGTGTTTTTTGCACTCTCTGTATATCTCTATCAAAAGTGACAAGTGAATGTTCTCATTGGCAGTGATATACCTTCTCTGAATGCTTTAAATGTTTCTAATGCTTTTTGTTCTTGACATAGTGTAAATTTCATTATTTTTAAAAATTGTGACACTGTACAAACAAAGTAGAGCCATTCCAGTTGCAGGTGAGGAATCTAGCTTGTTGTGTTTTCCATCTGTGTTCCAGAAAGGTTAGGCTGCAGATCATAATCTGATCTGTTCATTTCTGCAATGCAGAGAGGAATTTATGGCAACTTCTTTACATACGTACAAGCTTACAATGATGCAGCTTTCTGGATTGTACTAAATAGTCTCAGCCAGGCAATATTGTGTTGGCTTTGATTATTATTTGTGGTTAATTTTTACAGACAAGTCCTTTGTCTGTGTGGATAATTTGTGCTTCTGTGGCATCACTTGGGGAACCATTGTAGACCTCTTCAGTGCAACTTTTAAAGCTTTTCTCTATACTTGCAAGGACTTGAAATGTCACTGGGAAAAACAGTAGTCATGCACAGAGGCACAACTTTGTGATGCATATGAGCAACAACAGCAACCACACCATAGCTTCTCAACCTATAATTAGGACTCCAGAATAAATATGGTATGGATTTGTGCAAGTCATGATGTCTGAACACTAAAATTCTGAGACTATGCTTACAGTGAAGGAAACAAAGTTATGGTGAATGCTGGTGTATTTACTGCTTCTTAGGAAAGGTCTTCCATATTGTGTACCTAAATCACAGGTTCTTCTTTTTGAACCTAGAACCTCTTTTTTTCTGCACTTTCATTTCTCCATTGTAATTGTCTCAACTATCACCTATCTGCCATCTCACCTATTTGAAAAGCAATGATGGGCAGCATTTTCAGCCAGCAGAACTTCTTTGAATAAGAGGAGGAGGGAGGAATGTTGGGAACTGAGATACCCCCTCGGGGTGATTTGAAGGATTCATCCTTTATCAGGAAGGATTTTTGTATCTAGTACAGCCAAGACAGCAGACTTTTTGTCTTGGAGCTCCTCAGAAATAAATGACAGCTGGATCTGACTCTGGAACTAGTAAGAATTTTTGTCTTATCTCTATGCTATACTTACTTCAACTGTTGGCCTAAGCCTTAATTTTTACTCTTCATTGACTGTAGAGAGACCTGATTTGCATTAACAGCACATAGCCTAGCCCGGATCTTATACTAGCACAGTTTTCATTTTTGAATTGTAGTCCCAAACTGTGTTTTCAGATATTTCCTTTCTGCAGGTGTGTCATAACTGCCTATGCATTTTAAGAATTATATATTTGTGAATATATATCTAACTTCAACCAAGAAACTACTCTTTTTACCAATTCCATGCCAGTTTAGCAATTAGAGAAATCACAAGCAGACTGAAGTGAGTGTTACACTGAATTATTTTGTATTTCTCCTTGTTTATCCACAGTTTGGGGATTTGGGTTCCTGGCTGTGACTATCATTAACTTGGCATCGCTTCTGGGATTGATTTTAACTCCTCTCTTAAAGAAGTCATATTTCCCCAAGGTGTTAACTTACTTTGTGGGCTTAGCCATTGGTACTCTCTTTTCTAATGCAATTTTCCAGCTCATTCCAGAGGTAAGCAAGGGGAATCATTATTTGGTTTGCATACAAGGTTCTAAGGTGTATTAATTTTAGAAGCATGCTGCGGTGGGGTTCTGTGTGTAGGTTGCAGTCTCCAAAGAGTTCTGTGTGGGCTTAAGTGCCATTAGCTATGATCCCTTTCTGGGATGAGTCAGAGCCATCGAGATCTATGTCATGTTGTGCACTGGGAAAGACCAAAGGCTGTTCTGCCTTTAGGCAGAAAGAGAAATACATTGGATAAAATTGTAGTGAACTTTATTGGCCTACACTGTTAGCATTTAATCCAAGTCTAAAAAAATCTAAAAAGATCATGATCTTTCATAATTTCAGCTTAGGGAAACTTATGGTGGGTATAGAGGCAGTTTTTATAATAAAGGGGTATCTGTGTTGTGTGGCATTTGTTTGTTTTTCAGGAAATGTGCTAAGATTACAGACTAATTTGCATTGTTTTTTTCTTCACTGTTAGGCATTTGGGTTTGATCCGAAAGTAGATAACTATGTTGAGAAAGCAGTTGCTGTGTTTGGTGGATTCTATATTCTCTTTTTTGTGGAAAGGATTCTTAAAGTGGTATTAAAGATCTATAACCAGGTAATGAAACCTATCACTATCTGAATGAGCCTTGCCTTAAAATACCTGTCATATTTTATGAGATACTTGCTAGTTGAATAAAATGTGTGGGGTTTTTCTGTTTTATCTGTGGAATTCAACCTTACGTTGTGTTCTGATATGTCTGTTGAAAATCCACATGAATAGGGGAAGCAATCTCACTTTTTTTGAGGGAGTTACAAGCAGCACTGGGAATAGAATCCATTTGTGAGTGTGGTTTGTACTCACAGGTATATGCTCCAGTTGCTCTCAACAGCCTAGTTGTTGCCATGATAGCTAAACACATCAGAAAAATGTAATATTTAAGAGCTGGAGAGAATGGAGTCTGCCTGTGGAGCTCCCCCTTGGGCAGGAGTAATCAGTGTGACATACATACCTTCTTAGCTACCTGCAAAGTGGAACTGTGCTGACGGGGCCTGAGTGTTGCCTTCAGTAACTTCAGCTCTGTGTTTCTCCATACTCTAGTGCACAGACCTGCAGTTATACCCTACTGCCCAGCCCTCTGCTTTCTGTCCATATGTCAGAGTACTTGTTTGCTGTGTACTTGCATGACTGTGGGGCTAAATTTGCCTCAGAGAAGGGTGCCTCAAAATTTTTGGTCCTCTCTTTGTTATTTTGTGAAACGAAACTGTCCTGTCTTACCTCTCTTAAGGTCCCCCCTCCCAAAGTGTTGCTGTTATTGTCCCTTATTGGTAATAGCTAAAAACAGAAAAAACAAATTTGTTACTCTTTATTTTTATGAACGGTTGACAAAGGCTAATAAGCTCTATTTGAAAAACAACCATGAATAACTAGCAGACGTTCATCACTTGTGGAGATATTTGGCTTGGGAGGTTCTACATAAAGGTATAAAAGTGAAAAATCCCCCATGTATTTTGATTAGCTAAAACTAGACAAGTTAGGAACTTACATACATTTGAATATCATGTAAAAATTGAAATACTTACTGCTGCTCATTTCAACAATCACTTGGTGTTGAAAGCAAGGCAGCATGAATATGATGCACCCACCTTTTCCTTTTTGTCTCTATTTTCTTATGTTTGCTGTTTTGCTTTTGTTTGAATTAGCTCCTACTTGTTTATTTGTCACCTAGACTGGCCATAATTACTTTGAAAATGGTGAAGAGCATCATTCTCAGGATAAGACTAACCCCCCCAAACCACCATCCAGCAATGGGGGGATGTGTTACGCAAATTCAGCCGTCGTAGAGAGCAATGGAAATCTTGGTTTTGACAGCATCAGTGTGGTCTCAGCACAGGTATGAAAATAGTGTCTATTCATTTACTTTATCCCTGACAATTACATAAGCATATCTGAGGGGAGAGTTAATATGAATTTTTATTCCTCTTGTCAAATATTTGTAAACTTATAGCTTATAATTTGCTTGAGCCCTATGAAAAAGATAATGGGGTTTTGGGGCAAGCTTATAAAAGCTGAATGATGCATTCCATTTGTAGCCAGCAAAAAGGGCTATTTTATATCAGTGTTTGGATGGGTAGGACAAAGAGATGTATTTAATCAGATAATTTGGTTATTTTTGATTTTTTGTTGTTGTTATTGTTTTGCTTTGAGTGACAGTGTATTTTAGTGTTGCATGATCTGTATTGTGTTCCTGATTATGTCAAGCCCTTAAGTGTGAGAACGTGATTCCTCTGAATCAATGATTGAAAACTAATACAGTAACTTTCACGCAGGATGTTGTGAGCACTCCTTGTGGTAATCCAGTATATTTGGATCCTATAGGAATTATGGAGGTTATATGTCAAGAGAGAAGCCATTCCTCCTGGTTTAAGTGTTGTCTTTCAGATTTGTTCTCGGTATTTCTTTGTGTTTGTTTTCATACTGCAAATACAATTTTCTTCTGTCTGAGAAGAAAGTAGAAGTAGGAAGAGAAAATTTTGTCCTTCTTTAGTCTTTTCCCTGGGCAAGGAGGAGCAGTTCTGTCTCTTATGTATAAAATATTAAAAACACATAGAAAAAAATCTCAGGTGTCTTAGGCAGACTTTCCTCATGGTAGAGATTCCTGGTTTGCCTCCCATGTTCTTTAGCCAGTAAGTTGGCTGTGGAGGGCAGAGAGGAGCAAGCAGAACAAGAAGCCAGAGGCAGGCTCTAACAGCCAGGAGAAAATATGAGAGTTCTGCATTGACCCTGCAGGCTCACGGGGCATTCGATGCACACAGTTTAAAGCACCAACATTGTACTTTACCGTAGAAATGTCATGAAGTGTTGTGGATACTGGACATTTCAAAAACTAGGAGGAACATAATTACTAAAATTGCATGGGTACCAAGAGAGAATTAATATTATGAGTGTCCCTAAACCGTATTTTGTAGATTTATAAAACAAACAGAAGAATCCTCTGCTCTCTGCAGAGATAGTCAGTTCTAGTCAGCTCTGCAGAGACAGTGGTTTTTTTGTCCTGTGTAAGAGAAATTTTATCTGGACCTATTCCAGTATTACTTTTTGGCTAACCATCCCCTTACGCATAATGTAAACATAAAAAATCATACCACATAATAGAATATTAAAATGCAACTATATAGGATTTATTTCTAGCAACTAGTTTAGATCTGGTGCTTGTGATCATGAAGTATAATAGGCTACCCCAAGATCCTTTGTGGACTTGGTAGTGTTAGGTTAGTGGTTGGACTCAATGATCTTAGAGGTCCAACTTAACGATTCTACGATATTGTAGGTAGCAATAAAAAAGCCGTCATTACTCTTGTCCTCCTCCAGCAGGGTTCAAAGGGGCCACGTAATCTTCAGAGTCATTAAGGGGCAAGGGAGGGCCAGTGTGGCCGTGGTGTTTTGTGTAGGTAATAACATGAGTGTAAGTATGCATTCAGCTTTACAGGCATGTAGTATTTAAGAAGAAACCTTTTGGCATAAGCCAACACATACCTAAGAGAATTTTGATGAGGTTTAATAATCTGCTGCTTTACAGCGCCCTTCACTTGTTCCCTGAAGTCAGTGTCAGAATTCCTTCTTGGTCCTGGGGGCACTTCTAGTTCATATCTGAGGGATGCATTAGAAATAGCAATAGTAAACCCAGAAATCATAGGATAAAATAAGAGAGTCTCTGTACAATTTTTTTTAATTTTGGGAACCAAAGGAGCGGGCATTACCTTTGAAAAAAACACTGTGTTTAGAAGAGCGAAAATACCAAGGGGATCTTTGGTTTTCTATAAACTGTGGAGCTGCATAACACAGAACTACATTAATAATTAATAAAAATTAAACCTGACAGTCCAGTTGGTATTACAGACCTCCTTTGCTGGCATATCATCTGTGATGTCTGCTGAACTACCATGACAAAGTTGGAATAGTCCAGCAAAAACCAGACATTGTTATTTTTTTACCTTGAAATCCTATATATTTGTAGAGTAATTTTGTCGAGAGTCTGCCTTATCTTAAACATGAAGCATATAAATTACTCATTCATCTTCTTCTATTGGACATATGATCTAGTAAAGTTCAGAATGTAGATCCAGACAAGCAATTTCATTGTACTTTATATAATTTAGAGAAGTGTTCAAGATATTATCTAAAATGGATTACATGCAAGAATTATGATACTTCAGAACTACACAGTAAACGGCAGATAGCTATACATGTATTGCAGAAGCCTCTCAGAAACCAATTGCTAGTCTTCAAACTGCAGTTGTTTCTGCATTTGGAAAGACTGGATCAAGAAAGTAATTTTCAAAAGTGAATCAATACTGGTATCCTAAATTAATTGCAATTACCTAAAAAAAAGTACATTGGTAAAACAACACAAACCTCAGCACTTTTTTGGCATCAGTTCCATTCATGATACACTCAACAGCTAATTTTTAATAGTATCTTCTTAGTCAACATTCATTTTTTTTATTAGATGCATAGGAAGTTCAGCATGTATATTTGTAAGCTATTTATTTCACTAAAAAGCCCTTCAGATAAGATTTTTATATTTGTTGTATGTATGCAATGCTTTGGGCTGTCACTGGAATTCTCAGCTGTGCAATGATACCAGAAGATGGGTCCTTTACCTTGTTCTGTGTCTAAGCCAGTTGTGCCATTACAGCCCTCAGAAAACCATATGCACACACACAGTTCCCACTGTGCTTTGGTGGGAACAATCATAGACAAGTATGTACAAGTGACATTTTTGCACATTTGTATTATTTACTCACTGTTTTCATTGCTCTTTTAGGAATTTTCATCCTAATAACCTTTTTTTTCACAAAACCATTTCTTTTATGTAGGTGCTTGGGATTTGATGTGAGAAGTTTTTGGTAATAGGAAGTATTTGCAGAACAAAACCAGCACCTCTTTGTCATGTATAGTAGAAGTTGCTAACATGTCTTTTCAAAATACAGTCTTCTGAGATTAGTATTGCTGCTTTATCAGAAAATACAGAAAAGAACAATGTTCATTTTTAGCAGAAAAAATGTGTTAATTGTTCAAAATTAAAACCTGTGCATTGTCTCAAACTCCCTTTCCTCAGTGAAGCTAGAAATGTGTGCAAGAAAGATGATGTGTCTTTGGCAGAAATTAGGGTGATCTACAAAACAGGGCCTCCACCAGTTCATAGGCAGCTTGAAGGATGGTCACCAGGGAACAGAAAAAACATAAGGGAGCAGATCTTCATCTCAGGGAGCTGCATGAATTGGTGAAAGAGCTTGGTTAATTGTGGTTGTATTTTCTTATACTCATGTATTTCATGTGACTTTCTTTGTAATACTTCTTTCTTAAAGTGAGGATCAACTTTCCTTTGTGGATTAAGAGAGAGGTCTATAATTCATAAGTGGTCTCAAGCAGAAATACCATAGGTAGAAATTAATTGTCTCAAAAATATGATTGACATTGCCTGTGTTAGATGGAATGCTGAGAGGAAAGCCTTAAAAAACTACAGTCAGGTATGTAGTACAAGTCTAAAACTATGTGTTTGTGTCATCAGGGAAATTCCCAATTTTTTAATACTATTGCCCATTTTTGCATCATAAAAGTATAATTACAGAACTTCCTATGGACTGAATAGGAGCTGTAAGTGTCCTTTGTGGCAGTTTTGGCACTACTCAAGCAAGGCTTTATTATCTACAAGTTCCAGACAGTGCAGTAAGCAACTGGGAAATTCACGACCTGAACTTTTGTCCTGTCCCAGGGCAGCTCCTAATACAAGAATGTAGTCAGATAAGAGCCTGGTGAACAAATCGTGAGGCAGCTCTTATTGCTCTGTCATCAGAGATTTTTGTAAGAATTTATTAATTGTTGTATTTCCTTGTAGTTCAGAATTCAGTTGCCTGGTTGCTTTTGCATATGGCAAAAGTAAAACAATTTGCAATGTTGTTTTTAATAATAAAAGAAAAATTTTTGGAATACTCTGTGGCCTTCTCATAAGGAGAAAGAGGTGTTCCTCTACACCCCTTTACTACAGGAGACAGAGTAAGGATGTGTAAGGATGAGGGGAGAGCAGTGGATATTGTCTGCCTTAACTTTAGCAACCTTTTCAATACTGTTTCTTACAACATCCTCATAGGCAAGCTCAGGAAGTGTGGACCAGATAAGCAGACAATGAGGTGGATTGAGAACTGACTGAATGGTAGATCCCAGTGGGTTGTAATCAGTGGCACCAGATGTAGTTGGAGGCCTGCCAGTACTGATAACCCCCTGGGTTCAATATCTGGCCCATTATTGTTTAACCTATTCATCAGTAACTTGGATGAAGGGGCAGACACCTCCTCAGCAGGTTTGCTGGTAACTCAAACCTGGGAGGAGTGACTGATACCCAGAGGGCTGTGCAGCCCTTCAGGAAGACCCTGACAGGCTGGAGAGAGGGGCAGAGAAAAACCTCCTGAAGTTCAACAAAGGCAATTTGCAGGGTCCTGCACCTGGGGAANGATCCCAGTGGGTTGTAATCAGTGGCACCAGATGTAGTTGGAGGCCTGCCAGTACTGATAACCCCCTGGGTTCAATATCTGGCCCATTATTGTTTAACCTATTCATCAGTAACTTGGATGAAGGGGCAGACACCTCCTCAGCAGGTTTGCTGGTAACTCAAACCTGGGAGGAGTGACTGATACCCAGAGGGCTGTGCAGCCCTTCAGGAAGACCCTGACAGGCTGGAGAGAGGGGCAGAGAAAAACCTCCTGAAGTTCAACAAAGGCAATTTGCAGGGTCCTGCACCTGGGGAAGAAAAACCCCTGCACCAGCACAGGCTGGAGGCCAACCTGCTGGAAAGCAGCTCTGTGGGGAAGGACCTGATGGTCCTGGTGGACAACAAACTGTCCATGAGCCAGCTGTACGCTCCCATGGCCAAAAAGGTCACTGGTATCCTGGGGTGCATTAGGAAGAGCATTGCCAGTAAGTCAAGGGATGTGATCCTGCCCCTCTACTCAGCCCTGGTGAGGCCACATCTGGAGTGCTGTGTCCACTTCTGGACTCCTCAGTACAACAGAGACATGTTACTCCTGGAGAGAGTCCAGTGGAGAGCAGAAAGGAAGATTAGGGGAGTGAAGCATCTCTCTTACGAGAAAGGGTTGAGAGAGCTGGGCCTGTTCAGCCTGGAGAAAAGACAACTGAGAGGGGATCTCATCAATGTAGGCAGTATCTGAAGGGAGGGTGGCAGGAGGATGGAGCCTGGCTCTTCTTGGAGGTGCCCCGCAATAGAAAAAGAGATAGTGGGCAGAAACTGATGCACTGGAAGCTTCTTCTGAATGTGAGGAAGAACTTGTGTGGGTGATCACACATTGGAACAGGCTGTCCAGAGGCTGTGGAATCTCCCTCGCCAGAGGTATTCAAGAACTGTCTGGATGGAATCCTTTGGGAGGTTGGACCAGATAACCCACTGTGGTCCCTCTCAAACGGACCCATTCTGTGATTCTTTGATAAGTATATCTGTAGGCACACAGATGTATGTAGTACTGCTTCTGAATTCCAGTAAGTAAGTAATAATTAATGCCTTATAAGCAAATATTTATTTTTTTATGGGGAAAATACTATAATGCTTGCAAATATTCTGTAAATACACTATGTGTGTACAGATATTTATCAGACTGGAACACCAGAAATTTTTAGGGGAGGTTAGTTTGTGCTCACAGCTAAAATGGCAGTTTCTTTTATCTACTTCAAGTTTTTCATTATTTCATGGCACCACGTGTATAAATTACTTCCACTTTGGGAGGAATTAGTGAGATCCCTGGAGTCTATGTGCATTGCAGTTTTATATTAGCCTGTTGATTTCATACTCTGAGCCTTTAACTTGCACAGTCAGAATCATCCACTACTGTTTTTATTAAACATTCACTTTGTAGAAACTAATTTGAATAGCTGGACTTGACTATTGTTGCCCAAAGTTAGAAATAAAGTGTGTGGAATATCTGAGTGTGTCTATAGTCATGTGTACCTGGCAGCTAAGTGTGTCTGTGAGACTAGGATGTACTGGCAGTCACTGTGAGCAGACCCTTCAGACTGTACGTGCTTAAGGAGGAGGCTCTGAGGAGCCTTGGGACTCTCTTTGTCTGGCAGAGACTCCTGAGACATTCACACCGCCACGGCTTGAACTGCTTTCTGTCTCAGCTTGAGGGCATTCAGACGAAGCTTTGTAGTCAGAAAGGTGATTGAGCCTTGCATGTTAACTTGTTGAAAAGGAAAATGTTTGGTGCTCCTACCTGTGCCTTTTGTTTCTCGAACCAAGCAATTTGATCTCTATATGCAATAGTGCTTTAGTTTATGCTGAGCATTTATTTAAAGACAGAAGTGTGATTTGTTGCCGTCTTTATTCAGTGCTTCATATAATTACTTTATTGTGTTGCTTTTTTCCCAGGAAGAAGCCACCCAAAGCAGCCTATGCAAGTGTCTCAAAGGACGTCCACTGTCAAAGATTGGGACCATTGCCTGGATGGTAACACTGAGCGATGCTGTACACAATTTCATAGATGGTTTGGCTATTGGTGCTTCTTTCACACTGTCTCTGCTTCAAGGGCTTAGTACCTCCATAGCCATCTTGTGTGAAGAGTTTCCTCATGAGTTGGGTAAGGAACTTCATTGCTCATGTTGTTTACTGTGCAGATCACTGTTGTAGGAGGTTGTGCATAGATTGAAAGAAAGTTTAGACAAATTAATGGCAAAAATATTCATCAAGAAGTTCCCAAGCACCAAAATACACATCTGGCACAGGAAGTTCCCTAGTGCAGGTGGGTGGGAGCTGGGACTGTATATTGGAGAGGTGTTAATTATTCTGTTCATGTACATTGCATACACTGTTGTATTAATTAATTTTAGAGATGAAAGTCATTGTAAGTAGTTGTGTGTTGCCATGCTCTTATCTCAGTCTTGCATCACCTATTTGTTTAGAATATTTCACTTTCCTTAGTATTGAGGAGAAATCCTCATCATGTACCTGAATGAAGAAAAACAACAGCGGGTTATAGCGTGTATACAAATCATGTCTTTTCTTCAGACTTCCTTTGAAATCAGAAAATAACCAAAATATCATTTTCTGAAGATGGTTTTCTTTTTTTTTTTATTCTTTTAGGAGATTTTGTCATTTTACTTAATGCAGGAATGAGTACTCGGCAGGCTCTGTTTTTCAATTTCTTGTCTGCATGTTCTTGTTACATTGGGCTGGCTTTTGGTATATTAGTAGGCAACAACTTTGCTCCTAACATCATCTTTGCTGTAGCTGGTGGAATGTTCCTGTACATCTCTCTGGCAGACATGGTGAGATATAATTTAATTTTCAGTTATTTATTTATCTGCAAAAAAACACAGACTGTGCTAAGTCTCTCCAGTAGAATTTAGTACTTTCTAGCTCTCATGACTGTGTATCATCATCAACATCATCTTTTAAATCATCAATTATGTTCTTAATGAAGGTGCACAAACAGTTATGTTTATTCATGAGACATGGAAGCCTTTCACTTCACAAATATAGGTCATCATATTATTGCTGGAAAGGAGTTTTAGACAGGGACAACCTATTTTGGAATTTGGTCTGGTTTCATCAAAAAGTAGAAAGTGTATTAATACTTTGTTTCAGCATTTTCAAGTGTCAAGAGTATTTAACCTTATTTTTAAAAGGTTCATTTGTCTATTTAAAACATATTATGAAAGAAAAGCAGAAAAAGACAAAATGAAGTATTAAATTTTGAGTTGAATGAAAGGTGTTGTGTAACTACAGTGATAGTTTGGGGGTTGGTTAGCTGAAAAACCTGATTAAAATTCATATTCAGGTTTAAATTAAACAGTAGCAGCCTGTTTTGTGGTTCAGACTAAAAAATTTGCTGACCTGTATTCAAAACGGTCTATCATTTATTTTTCAAAGCATGCTAGAAGATATAAGCCAAAGAAACTGTGCTAAGATCCAAACTGGATTTAGACATTGTGAAATAAAATCTGGATTCACAGGCAGTGAGTCTGTAATTTCCTCTTATGATGATGTTTTCTCAGAAGGAAAGAGATCTTTTGAGAGTTTAAAGCTTTAGTACATTTAATTCAGTGTTGTAAGAACAGATGCAGTAGTTGCAAAGGTGCTTACGCCTGCAACATGAGAATCCATTTGAGTGTAGAACTGGAAGAGTGAGGCCTGAATTTGAAAAGTTTTGAGTCCCCAGTTTGCTTCTATGTATGTTTAAGAACTGTCATATAGTTGTAGCGACTATTTCATTAAATACTATTACAGTTTAGGTAGCAGCATAGAATCTAAGAAGTAATACAGTTAGATGAACAATATAAGTAGTTTATTCTACAGGTTTGCAATACCTTAATTGCTAATGCTTTTCCTTTAGTTTCACTCCTATATAATAGAATAGTAATGCACTGAACTATGATGTGTAAATGGAATAAATGGAATAAATTTAGAGTGGCTCAAATTTGTTATTAAATCCATCAAATAGGTAACATTCTTTCATCTTTATCTGTTTTTCTGTTTTCTCTGTTCCTCTCTGTCTCTTTTCCTGTCCCCTCCTCCCCCCTCTCTCTCTTTTTATAGGTTTTTGGATTGTATCAGTTACTTACCTGAATTTTTCTTCCCCCTGAAAAGTCTGAAATAGGGTATTCAAGCTCTCTGTACAGAGATCTGGCTTTCTGCTTTCTGTTATGATTTTCACACCCTTCTGGGTTGCTTGTCCAGAAGCAGGTAGGATTAACTGGAATGTCATTCTGTCCTTTGTTTTGTTTTGTTTGTTTGTTTGTTTTTTCTTTCTCTTCTTTTTCCTTCCAGTATTGGCATAGTCCACCCTCTGTCAGTCAGATCACTGTGAGGTGAGGCTGTGGGGCAGGTGAGAATGTGTACACTGAGGTGTGTGCACAGATGAGCTTTGCTGTATGGCATGAAGCTAACCTGGTTTGATGCCATTGCCTCTTGTGCAAGAGCATTACGGAGCTCTGCAACGATTTCTGAGAAGGTTTGGCCACTTCCTGCTAACCTTAGCCTGTTCTTCAAGAATTGCATTACCTTCCGTGGCTGTTTTTGTGTGGTGAGATCAGAGAAAGATAGAGTTTCTGAGTCACCCAGCCTGAAGGTTTCCAAACTTGGACTCAAATAAACTGTCTTCATTGTATTCTGGTCATACTGCTCTCAGCAGCACAGGAGAAGAGAAAGTTTGTTTGAGTCTGTTTGTGAAAATCCACTGTAGTTGACTTTATCTGCAGCAAACACATACCCTGAATCATGCCACGCAGGGAACTTCATGCCTGTGCTCTTCTGCCATCACCTCAGAGGAAGTTCCTTTGTTTCTGCAGTTAGGAGCAGATCAGTCATCCTTTGTGGTTGCGTTACCAGTGAAATGCATGTTAACTAGTAATTAACTAATTAAGAAGAATCCCTTCATTGCTGTGTAATGTAATATGGAACGTGTTACCACCACTTTCACACCTGTCTTCTTTCTTCCTTGCTTGACCTCATGAGCCCCCCAGACCTTCTACATGTAAAAGGTTTCTTATTTCTGAGGCATTGTCTTTGTTTCTGTTTTCACTTCATTTGCCTATAGACAAAGCAGGAGAATCCTAATCTTCCACTTCTCAAAACAAAAATCTGTTTATACTAGTGAAGGAAGAAACAACATTTAACAATACAAGGGCAGCTGCTCCTAGCAACATTCCAGCAACTGGAACCTAGGGGATTGCTGGAATTAAAAAGGGAAAATTTGCATGAGAGACAACCAGGTGAAATCTCAATAGAGAGGAATCAGACACCATTGCACTTTACCATCCTTGGTGGAGCAGTTTTTCAGGGTAGTTAGGGTGACTTATTCCTGTGACTGCCTTCATACTCTGTTAGTTCTAATATTCAATCCAAAGCAGCAATATGATTCAGTTCTTAATTCCTTAAATTAAGCACACCACCACGAGATGGCAATACTTACCTAAAAATATCCTTTTTTTTTTTTTTTCCCCTAGTTCCCAGAGATGAATGATATGCTGCGGGAGAAAGTGACAGGGAGAAAGATGGATCTTACGTTCTTCCTTATTCAGAATGCTGGTTTACTAACGGGCTTTACTGCTATACTCATGATTACCTTGTATGCAGGAAATATCGAGCTGTGATAATGCAAGTGAAAATGGAATCATTATTGAAGACATCAAGTGAATTGCAGATGGAAGACACTTGAAATCCATAAAGGGACGTTCATTAGTGACAAGTCGCATTCTGTCCCTCTTGCCCCAAATACAGGAAATCCTTTTTTAGGACTTGCAGTGAATCCAAATAGTAGGAGCTCTCAAGTCCCGTACAATGCCAAAAAAATGATGCTAATATTTTTATTCCTACTTAAAATTATCAGAAATATCTGAAGTGTCAGAGAGAAAGGATGTTACTTGGCCAGTAGAATTATGCAATACACACAACTCGAGACTGGCTGGAAGCTGAGGTGTACAAGGAAGATGTGTATGTAAAAGAAAATAATAGAGTTTGATATCCTTTTTTAACTGTGATGAAGACAAGCAGTTTCAAAACTGGTTAATTTTCATGACTTCTTGCAGAATTTTCGGTGTAACATCTCCTTTCCCTACCAAAAAAAGAAAAAAAAATCAAACTATTTCAGAGTAGGTACTAATGAAGCTAAGATTTTTAATTACTAATTAACACTGGAAGGAAAGATACCAGTTCCGGCTTTTGATCTTCTCTCTTTTTAAGTGCACTAGGGAATTGTTGATTTATTTTGAGAACCACTTTTTTAATTAGAGGGGACCTGTGTTAAATTTATGACTTTTATCAACTCCATAATATTTTAGAACTATTAAGTATTTTAAAATGTTCATGCATTTTGTATTCTATGAAAATAATGTTTTTTACTTGTTTCACAAATGTCCCCTTAAAAATCAGTATTTTAGTTTTACGAAGTGAAATTTAGAAACTCTGCTAAAATCAACATTCCAGTAACATTTTTTTGTAATTTGAATCATTTCCTTATGTGCAGTTGGGTGGAAGTAAGTGATAATAAAGTATACAAATTCTTATCACAATCTGTTGCATGTGAACTTTCTAAAATCATGCTTATGAGATCTTCTGAAATAAACAATTAATCTTCTCTGGTTTTATAAGATGAGTACAAGGAAACTCATAAAAAATACAGTCCATTTCAATCACCACTTTGCTTTGAAGAAAGTGTCGTAAGTTACTTTTTTCATTGATCTTTTTAAGGCAAGTTTTACAGCTTCAAAGAAGATGCTATTTCTTGATGTATTTCCTGGTTGTAAAAAGGAACAAATATTTTATTTTTAATACTCTATTAAAATATATCTGCTACCAGGTATTTATTTTAGTACTTTATTTGAACCTGTAATTACATCGGAAAAAAATAACTTCTCTAGGTGTCTGTTCTTCTGCACAGAAGTTGTAATTTATACTTACTTTAGAATATAAATGTTTAAATATAATTATAGTAGCCAATGACCTTTGTGGTATGGAAGAAGCATTTATTAGTAACTTTGTGCCCTCTAAATTGCTGTGAAGAAGAGTCTGCCCACTGCATGTCTTTCCTTTAATTCTTTCTTTATTGATTCCTTGCATATAAGCTGTTTGTTAATGCTACTCTTGTGTGTGACAATAATTTATTATAGTAACTAAGAATGCTCATTGACTTTTTAAAATAATTTGGCCATTTCTAGTTCATCAGATTATTTTAATAATATACCTGTATGGTAGTTTTCACCTTTAAATCCAAACATTTGCAAGGAGACTTTGTTTTTGTTAACTCCATAAGGAGAAAAAACAGACAAACGAGTCATTGAAATAATGTACTTTTAGATCACAGAGCAGACTAGAGATGGAACAAAGTCTGATTTTGCATGTAGTGCTTTAGTCAAAAACCAAATTGCCTTTTTAACTAGTTGGACATTTAGTATATAACAAAGCTTTTTGATTTTTGTACAGGCAGGTTTTTCTGTAGATCTTTGCTATTATTATTTGGTTGTCCAGTATGTATAAAGTACATCTACTCCAATTCTAGGACTCCCAGTGATTTCCCAAGCTTTGCAGATGCATCCAGTGAGGAGAAAACGTGAGCAAACACTCAAAAAACTCTTGTTTTGTGACAAATAAGGCCACAATAAGTTGCTCCCTTAAAGTCTGAAAATTGAGGGAAAAACTTTCATATTCTTTTTCATATTAATGTCATCTGCAACACCATTCAGCTTATATTCAGCCACCTCTTCAGCCTGCTTTTCAGCAGTTGTGCAAATTCAGTGTGCAGTGTAATTTCAGAGGCCTCTTGCATAGTTTTGTACATGTTGTTTCCTTAGGGCAAATTATTGTACATCTAATGTTGGAGATTATCTAACATCTACTTGGGGAGATGTTTGGTGTTGGCAATACTGTTGTAGAAGGTATACAGTTATAAATAGATCGCTGTTGTAAAGCTTCCTTTTTTTCATTACATGATTCCTGACACACTTGTGAAAATTTCACTAGAGGTGGGGGAGAAAACCAACACCACAATGTGCTCCCCGCACCCACCCACCCCGCCTGTAATAGACTAAAGAAGGAGCCAGGAGCATATAAGGAGCAACAACATGGACAAAGGGCAAATCCTAGAGTTCTTCTGATCCCTTGAAGACAGGACATGCAGTAAAGTAGGATGGTCTCTGGGGGAAGCCTGTCAAATATGCAATACGTAATTACCATCTATGATTTCAGGAAAAATAAACAGAAGAATGAAGTTGGTGATTTAGGGTTATTGTTTTTGACATTTTGATGAGTTCTTGTCTGAATAAGGATTTAAGGCATCAAACTAAAAATTTGGTCTCAACTGTAATGAGCTAAATTAAATATCATCACTCTTCTAACAGTAGTATGTTGCTCATTGTGGTCTTCTGTATGTTGAAGTATTGGCCCTGCTGCTCCATCAGCTTTTGCAGCCTGCCTGAAGCTTTGTGCTACCTGAACAAAAAGAGCTACAACACTTGAACTACATAGTTTAAAGATGACTTGAACATAAATTACTTTAGTGATGCTTACGATAGCAGTGGAAAAATCTATGTGATACACATAGAGAATCTATTGTGTGCTAATTTTTGAATCGCAATCTGTAACTTCTAAGAAACCACTGGTTTTACCTGTACATAAGTGAACAGATTCCCATATTACCATGTTGTTTTGTCTTCTACTGTAGTATCTCATCTGTGTAAATTTGAAGGTGACTAAGATCTGGGGAAAAAACAGTTTTAGATGAGTGCTTTTCTACTTCATGTAATTCTAATGAAGCTATTTATGAAGGCAAATAGTGTTGAGCAAAGTTTTAATGTCTCTGAACATGTCACTTGTTTCTAAATTTAGAACATTGATTGAACACACATTAACTCTAGACAATAATGCTACACAGGTAGAATTCAAGAAATCTTTCAGATTCCTTGAAACTTAAAAAAAAAGAAATAGTCCCACAAACACTTTAAGTGAAAACTACTTAGATAGGTATCTGATTGTAAGAACAGCAGCATATAAGAAGAGACAGTCCCACTGTTTCAGCTACAGCTGTGGGATCTACTCAGCTGTAGTTAATTCCTTGAGTATGTTGCAACAGCTTCAGGTGTTTGAGCTTCCAGCTTAAGTGATAGGTGTAAGAAAGCACAGATGCTGTGAGGTCATTTCCAAAAGGTTCAGAATTGTTCAGAACTCCTCTAATGGAAGTTCAGCTAAAGAATAAGATGATAGGAAAAAAGTTGTCTCTAGAAATGTATGTTGTATTTCACAAGTCAGAAACATATGGAGCAGGATTAGATTTCCTTCTGCGTGCAGTTACTCTGTATAGATTGGTAGGTGCCACCAAACATCTCATTTATGCAGATGCACTGAATCCATATTGTAGCTCTTGATTTTTTGTACTGTAATATCCCATACTTTCCAGGAATGCTGTAGCTGCCTTACCAGCTCTTAAAATACTTGATGCACAAGTTACTTCTCTAAGATTTGAGAAGAAACTTATCTTCCTGTCTTGCAGTTCAGTTCAAAATGGTGTCAAACTGACAAAGGTTACTGAAATGAAGACCAAGGAGAAAGCCATAAATCTGCTAGCAGCAGATGTAATGCCCCTGTCAAAGACAAGGTTCTGGTTTTGAGGCTTACTCCCTTCTACATTTATTTTGTACCCAATATATTGTCTCTCAATTTTTCTTTTTTCTTTTTACTTATTACAGTGCTTTTGAAGAAGGTAATGTGTTTACTTGTCTTATGATAGCTATTATGATCACATTGCTTTATTCTAATTTAAATGCCTTCCACAGTTTCTACATTTTCTTCCATTTTAAAGTTAAGTGCTGTGACATTTAGTGCTTGGGGTAACACTAGGAAATACAGAATGTCATAGGACATGAACTGCAGGGAAGATGTAGCTTGAATTTATGGATAGCACATAAACTTAGGCAATAGTGTAGTTCTCCATAATACAGCTATTAATTGCTGCTCTGGGTGGAAGCGCTATGAAAAATTCATAGGACCCAAATTTGATTTTCTTCAGAGAGAGAGAAGTTCCTGACTCTGAGGACAAAAATCTTCAACACTCTTCTTTAACTTGACTGTCTCCATGGATAGTTGTTCATTTCCTAGTGCTTACTAGATATCTTGTTGGTTTGCAATCTTAGATGGTGTTAGAGTTTTAAAATGTCATCCTCTTTTACTTATTGTTGAAAAAGCATCCCACCTTCACAATGATGAACTGCCCTTGTTCCTGTGCTTAATTGGATTTTTCTAGGAGTTTTGAATACAAAATACTGCAATTGTGATTGTCACTATAAAAGCCAATGCATATTAAGTTATTGTGTTGACTTCAGATTGAAGTCTTTAGTTCTCATGTACTCATTTCAAATTGAGATCCCGAATTGTCCCACAAAAGGGGGTTTGTGGAGACAGCATAGCTTACAGGTAAGGAAAGTAAGTCAAATACTTGAAATACCTACCTAGAAGAAGACAAGAAATGGAGTTAGGATTACATATGAGCCTTCTGTCTATAATTGTTAGCTATCTTTTAGACCATTTGAGAAGATGGATGACATCCCAAAAGCTAATATCAATTCTCCTTGATTCCTTATTTTCCTCTTTTAAAAATTACTGGTTAGAATCTGTCTATTTTCTGTAGCTTTTCTGTGTGTACAGTTGTTGATGACACTGGGAGCAACACATGCATAAATGTGCTTTAGTTAAAGGAGAAAAAGGTGCTATTGTCCAGCAGTAAGATCCAGACCTTGCATACATGGAAAAATACAACATTTATGTATGGCTCCTGCCTCATCATTTTAATCAAAGTGTACTGCTTCATGGAAACTCAAAAATCTTTTCACCTCAGTTGTGCTTTCTCTGTTTTATCATGTCTTTATCTTGTCATTCACAGCCAGTATCTCCTGATGACAACTACATATATATCCCATTCCTTATTAGTGCTTTACCATCCTGGCAAGTGCTGAGGAGGAGCTCATCATGACTTTTTTTGCTAAGAAAATGTAGTTGGACCCATGAAGTTGCTGCAATTAGCCTCGTGGTGTTTTGTAGAGTTGGTCTTGGCAATGCCTGAGATATTAAAATGAAAATAATAACTAGCAGTTCAGTAAAGCATTTAGTTATTATACCAGATATTTTATTATGTAGAACAGTAGTGGTATAGACAATCCAAGAAAAGAAGAAAATGTATCTGTCTCCAGCTAGTCTTAGTCAATTGGAGAAACAGCAGCAGTCATCTCTGGTTAGGCTGGTTCTTGAGAAGAAGACATGCACAGTGGCATTCCTCTAGTGCTAATGAGTAAAAAAAACAATCTAATTAGACGAAACATGGAATGAGATTATATGAGTCAGGCATATTTAGTTAACTAGAGAAGACAAAACGGCTTTGATGGCATTGGCCTAAAGGATACAGAAAAGGCACTAAAATGCATTTTTCCAATTCATGGGTGAAAGCTGGTGAAGTGTTTGTCTCACAGCAAATACAACAACAAAAATCTGTTTCTGTAAGACAAAAAAATTATTGCTGTGTATTAATTTGGGTTTTTTTGTTCTTGCAGTGCCTTGCACATAAAACTTTGTTTATAGCATTTCTTTTATCTTTGAGAGAATCATACTTGTGTGTGATGCTGAGAAGACTTTGAAATTATTTCTCACATTTTCATATACTGAAATTAGTTGGATCTTGTAAAGTTTATCACAGAACTTTGTCTCTCTTCCTCACTTGTTTTCTGTATATTTCTTATATTCTACAGAAAGCTTTTGACTATTTTAAGTAACATTATTAGTAAGATAATATGGATCCCCTTTTGGTTGTAAAAATGTTGGTAGTGATTTGCAATCATTAAGTGTTCATTAGAAGTGTGATTTGTTTGAAATCTCCTTTTACAAACAGCAGACCTAAGTGCAAAAAAATTCTTCAATTGTGATTTATATTTATGTATTTAAAAAGCTTAGTTCTCTGTGGCAACAGAGGAATTGTCCTCGTTCCATTAGAGATTTTGTAACTTTTCACTTCATTGGTACATTAGTGAAATCAAAGATACAGCTTCTGGTGAATTGGGAAGGAATTAGATGAGGTATAGAATGTTCCCTGAAACTTTCTGAAAGAAACCCAAACCCAAAAACAAATCAATCCATAAAAACTCTTTCTCTTTTTATTTCTTCTTTAAAATTAAATTTTTGTTGCTCTGCCAGTCTTAACTAAATCTATGGTTGCTTGTCTTACCATAAAGGAAAAAATCACTTAGCAGCTTAAATGGATGACTTCCACTGATAACAAAAAAGGGCCTTGTTCATTGAAGTACTTGTAACAAACTTCTTCTATACTTCAGGGAGAGTTTTGGGTATGAAAGACACATAGGACTGATTTCTAACTATGAACACACACATGATATTTCATATTTGAAATGTCTGCTAAGATTGTTTTGTGAATTTAGAAACCAACGTGGTACTGTTGGGCTTGTACTGTGTGTAACTTCTGGCTCAGCATGTTGACTGTGGTATGTCTGTGCTGCACAACGAGGGGTTGTGTTGAGAGAGATCCATATGATCTTGGAGAAACACAGCAGTGTGTGTTCATAAATAGTGTATGCAGGAAGAAAAACAGCCGTATAGATAAGGCAGTCAACCCTCTTAAGAAAGCTATACTGTCATGAATTGACAGTATCTCTTTGTCACCTGGTAATAGTGTATTTCCATGAAGTGATAGTATTCTATATTTATGTACTAAGTATCAGGCACAGGATTTTCTGTCTTTGTATAGTACTGCGTGTTGCTGCACTACAAATTGTTCTATCATAACTGTATTCTAACACATTTGGGATAAAAACTGCCCATAGACCAACATCCTCATTCTTTAGTTCAGTTTAACATAGCTATCTTTCCATAATAGAATGCGTAGAACGCAGGTAGAAGGCAGTATGAAGCAATTCTACAAACTAGTAAAAAATGTATGACATGAGGAACTTTTACTTGTTTGCTGAGAGTAAGGCTCCTGACTGTTGTAAGGCTAACAATGGTCACAGCAAGCAGAACCTGCATTTTGCACCTTATCTGAAAAAATTATAACCTTTGGTACTTTGAGTACCATAATGTAATACTGGTTTAATGTACTCTCTACAACACTTCATGTCATCAGTTCTCGAAGGCTTTTTAATCACTTGCTGGTTGCAGCCTCACCTCTTAAATAAAGTCCTATTTCCTCATCTACTTACTCATGCTGAGGGGAAAGCTCATAAACACAACAAAGAGGTGTCAAATATAAGGCAGGTCTCACCTGCACAACTTAAGAGTATTTTCTAGCTGACGACTGGGTGGGTGCCCAGATATGTCTTGATGCAGTATTGAGGATGTGACCCACGTAAGTAACACCCTTCTTCCACTTTCTTATCTTCTGCATCCACTTTTATTTCCATTGGAATGAAAGGAGCTTCCTAGCAAGGGTAGATGTGTAACTGCTTCAGGTAACTGGTGTACCTGGGACTGATTTACTCCCTAGAGCATATTTGCCTTGTGATTTGGACACAAACAGAGGTACAAACAGCTATACAGCAACAGTTGGAGCCGTAACCACGTTTGACTAGTAATTACTTGTCCTGTGTGGGCGTGAAATACCTGCAGAGTTCCCAACCTAGAGGGTTCAGAGAATATGCTGTTTCAGAAACATTATTCTTTTGTTTTTCCAAAGTGGAACTGCATCCCAGTTTGCAGGAAACTTGAAAATACTGGTATTGGTAGAAAAATTTGATCCATAACTACATAATAGAAGGCACTCCATGAGCCGCAAATTCTGCTTTTTCCCCAGCTGTATCTACTCTATTTGTTTCCTGAACAACTAAACCTAACAAGATGAGTGAATCTGTAGTAGCAGGTCAGAACAGGATGATTTGGTTGGATTGCTGGTGGGTGATGAAATGCCGTGTGAGAGGGAGGAAATGTCTTGGTCTTTTTCCCTTTGAGGGGGCAGGAGGGCAGGAAGTCTATAAAGACATAGCTGATATCAGAAATGCAAGTCAGGGCAATCATAATTTGAGAGGGCAAAATTAGTAATATAATTGCACCACAGTAACATTAATTATTGTAATTATTTTATTTACATTAATTTAATTCCTCACTAAATGCCATAATTAATATCATGGACACATTATGATTTGTGGCTTTTCAAGTGAAAGATGATTCAGAGAGCTTTCCCCTTGCATGGTGAACAGCAAGTTCTTTTTTGAGGTTGTAGTTTTATCCTTTAAATAAGATCAAACTCAGTCTTCCAAACATGGGAGGCACTGGCCCCTTTGGGCACTGTTCATTGTTCACTAAAGGCAGAAGAGAGAGGTCTGACTGATCACCATGTAAACAGGGGTCATAATGTAGCACCTGGCAATAGCAGCCTCAAGCCAGAGCATGAACAGTGAACTCCCCAGCACTGGGTACAAGGGTGGGAAGAAGATGGACTATCAGTGTGGGAAGGGAATGTCAGTGTACCAACTGTTTCTGCTGTGAGGGGAATTGAGAAGGAGGACATGGTTAAGTGGTGGGCCTAGCAGTGTTAGGTTAATGGTTGAGCTCCATGATCTTAGAGGTCTTTTCCAACCTAAATGATTCTGTGACTGAAAACTGGAAGCTGCCACAGGTGAGAAACTAAATAACAAAATGAAGCAAAAGCTTGGGCTGGTAGTGTACTTCTGAGAGGATGGAAGTATTCTTAAGAAAGAGTCAGCTGGATGATTTGGGGGCAGGTATACTGAGAAAGCAGGGCCAAGTCATGTGGGGAATGAATGATGTCTTAGGAGAAGAAAAATAGCAAGACCACAGATGTTTTGTCTAGACTGGAAAGGTGCAAGCAGAATGGGTGAGCGACTATAGCCTGTTGTGCCTACCCTCTGATTTCTGGTAACCTTGCATGGATGTGGAGCATGGGCCACAAAGAGTTGAAAAGAGTAATGCAAAAGAGCCCCTACAGAGCGGGGAAGATACAGACTTATCATGAGAGACTTACCACGTTGAAATGCATCAGTGAGATGAGGTAATTAAATATATCTGTGCTGTAGTAGGTGTTGCAAATGTGAACAATACATTGCCAGAAGAGGCTGCCATTGGTGTGGAAGGCAAGCATATGGCCGGCTGTGCCCCAGCCCAGGTGGTGTGCATGAACCATTAGCTGTAATAATTAACTTCACAACTCCTCTAGCAGGGCTGAATGAGGATTTTTGCAGGGCCAGGAAACATCCTGCTATAAAAATTTAAATACAAAGATTTGATGAAGATGCACCATAAGTGGATTAAAGAAGCACACTCAAGGATGTTTATAATAGAACAGCTGGTTCCTCCTGGGCCTTACTGGTATCTTACTGCCACTCATACTTCCACTCATGCTTCTGTTGGGATTAAATGTGAACCAAGGAGTGACTTTGTTACCTGGAGGCTTTTGGGGAAACAAAATGCATGACTTTGAAAAGGCAGTGACTGCAATCTACATCACCTTAGAAACCTTGGAGAAGAGGCTGAACTGCTTTGGACTCCTGTGTAGATTTTTGCTGAGAAGGAGGTAAGAAGACGATCTTGCTGGGAAGGGTGAGCTAGGGAAGCTGAAGAGCCTCTACTGCTGTGGTTGGCATGGAGCTGTGTTATGTTTGTTTGCTTTTTTGAACCTGCACTGAGTGCTGCTGCTTTTCTGAAGTGCTGAGGATGCTGCCCAGAGAGCTGTGCTCCATCCAACATGTGGAAAACACAAGGGAAGCATGAGGAATTATACCGGCAGGTTTCTCTAGGAGCAAGTATACTACAGCAGTAACTGCAGCATGTAGTGCTTCTAAGGGAATCCTGAAAAAAAGCCTTTAATCAATACTGTTCTGAACTCTTGCAAAAAGGGCTGAAAGTGCTAGGATTGCTGTGGGGCATAATTTGTGAGCACCATAAAAATTATGGAGGGGGAAGTAGCTGCAGATCACTTATATTTTTCCAGGTCTACATGTTCAGCTGTTTGTTAGTGTATAGCTGAATACAACATGAGGCTGGGGACCTGAATCCAGGTGTGTTCCCCCTGCTTGCTGTGGCTGTGCTAGGGCCAGAGTTGCTCAGCAGAATAAGCAGTGTGTAACACAACACGCTGGCCACGTGAGCTGTCTCAGGAATGGGGTAGGTAAAATGGTGGGGTTGCTGTGCTGCTCTGTCTGGACCAATTAAAAGCAATTTGTTTACGGCTTATAATTAACTTTGTTTTGCTTTGTGGCTTGTTATTTTTATGAGTGTGTGAACTGTGATTTCTGAGAACTGTTAATGAGTCCTTTTGGCTGCTTTAATCCAAACATAACAAAGTTTTATGAAGATATCATTCTTTCTCTTTTAAATGGACAAAGGCAATATGAAGTTTGCAAGCTGGGTCTGAGCTCAGCTGCTGCTGTGAATTTGTGTACAACACTTAAGTCTGTCTTCTCCCTTAATTTTCATTGCCTCTCTGAAACAGCAATAATGGAATAATGGTCCATCTTGTGTATCAGTTTAGAGCATTGCTAACTGCAAACTGATAATGTTTATAAAACACCTAGAAAATGAATAGCCATCTTGGGCGAGATCAAGTTCTCACTCTGTTATTACCACAGAAATAAAAGCACATCAGTGTCAACTTGCCTCAGGTCTGCTTTTGACCCCAGGCCTGACAACGCTAAGGCTGGTTCCTGGGGAGGCAATATGTGACTCATAGTGGCAACAGAGCTCCTCGCTGTCTGTTCTTCAAAAAATACACACATCAAGCAAAACTGCTTCAAACTGTGGGGGTAAACCGCTGCCTTGTTTTTGTATTACTTCTTGCCAGGGAAGTTCTAAAGATATTAAAAAAAAAATAAAAATTTGAGTCATTTGTGAATAGACTTGGGAACAGGAAACCAATATGCATTATGCTGGAAGTCAACAAGAAGAAGGAGGTGGGTGGTAGTAAGAAAAATTTCTATAAAGGATACTAGGTGGTCTCATAGTTTTGCCCTTCTGTGTTTCTACTAGTTGGTATCAAAACTTGTCTGTTGAAGTTCATAAATCTGACTTCTTATAGCTCTGCGTAGGTACCCCAGATAGGAAATTCTTCTCCACAGATCCAACACAGTTCTGAAATGAAAACCCCAGTGTTAGCTGGGATTACTCAGTGAAGTAGCAAACTCCTGGGTCTTCCCCCCAGGAGTAGGATTTAGCATGGCTGACTGCCGCTATTAACATTAATTTGTCTGGCAAACTAACTAGAAGTGTCTTCTCTACTGCCAAACACTAAGATCTAAGATGACAAGGTGGCATATATCTAGTCACAAAAGCTTATCTTAGGCTGAATTTTTAAACTTTGTATTCTTTTAAAGAAGAGAAAAAGAACATAAAACCTCTCTCAATGTGAACAGACAAATGCAGGAGTCCTAACTGGTTTTGCAAAATTAGAAGAATGTCTTGTCTATCTAGATCCAAGTCTGGATTGATTTGGTTCATTTGTGGTCAGGGGAAATGAGCTAATGTTCTTTTTTACTAAGACTGTATTTCATAGCTGAATCCAGCCAAATTTTTTTTAAAAAATCTCCTTTTGTCAAAAATACACAGATTTAACTTGAAGTTTGGGATCAGTGTATTTCCTGTAGAACTTGTAAGATTATATAGGGTGTATACTTTATGTTATGTTAATTTCTGCTGGCTTTCTTGAACACTTCCTTTTGATAGAGTAGAGCAGACCTTGCTTGTGCCTTTTCTAGTCAGACAAAGCTGGAGGTCCAATATCCAGGTTGAGATAACGAGGCTCACCAAGGCCTTGGGAACAGCACTGCATGTGTGGGCTGCTGTCAGAGCAGCTTTTAAGTACTGAGCTGAGGTACGAAGTGCTAGAGGGATTGCAGGTGTGGGGGAAAGGATTGCTGAGTCACACAGCAGTGGATAGGGGAGGAACGGCTGTGGAATAAACCAGAAAGCTGAGATGCCAGCAAAGAGGTGTGCACTGGGATATTTGGGATACAGGACCTGAAAAGGCAGCCTGGACTGAAATAGAGCAGACGACATTAGACCGTACTGCTCCCAGCTGAGAGCTCAAACTTGCTTCAAGTCTGTAGCAGGTGATTTCAGGGACAGCAAGCTGGAGGAACAGTTTGGAGCCTGGAGGTTAAAGCAGAGCTAGATTTGACTGCTCGTTTGCTGAGATGGTTGCTTAGGCTGTTTTCTAGGAAAGAAATAACAACTCCTCCAGGCCTGTCTTAGCAACTGGGTGCAACTGTGCTTTTCTGTGGAAGGAACTGAGGATATGTTCAAGCTCAGCGATATTGCATAAATTTTGCACTTAAGCCTGGGAAACAAAATATTGCAACCTCCCTTTCTTTTCCCTATTAAAATGCTTCCAGAGCTATACTGAGCATTTGCAAAATAAACGGGAGCAGAGGAAATTGGAATGGAAAATCTCTTACTGGAGACATACGTACTATAACTTTACATGTGGATATCTTTGAGTATCTAATGTCATTTGCCCCTTTGGTAAATTAAATCAAGGGTTTTTTTTACTATTTACTAGTCTGTTCCCTTTGGGAACTGTTTGATCTCAATGCTGTTGCAAAAAGTTGTGTTGAAGTTACTGTTGCCATTCTTGCCTTGCTTATTCTTAAAATCAGATCACATATTTTTTGATTGAAGTTAAGATTAAAAAACACTTAATTCACCATGGGAATATTTGTGTCAGGAAAGAGTATTGCAAGTACTGTGTGCCAGCAGAAGCCCTCAGAGTTCTTTTTTGCAGTATAGGGAGAGAAAGTACTGAAGCATCGTAGGGATTTCTTCTATTCAGTGTGTCTTTCCCAAAATTTTTTGTTTGTGGATAGGACTGTTCTTTACAAAAATCAAGGCACATTTTTAAGACAAGTTCTTTGTCAGTGTTCTCTTTAACCCACTAGCAAGAAGGAAAGAAAGGAAATGTAAATTTTGCCTAAGATGGCAAATATATAACTCTCAGTATGGTCTTGAAAAACTTGGATGGATTCTATTAAGATAAAAATTCCTTGCTCATGAGACACCCTGTAGCTCAATAATATAGGAAATAAAAAACAATATAGGGAATTTATTTTTCCTCCCACAGTTAGCCATTTAGTTGTGGTTTCCAAGGAATGTCAAGAGGAAAGGAACTATTATCAACTGTGGGTGAAGCCTCTCTGATGTTGCTGGCTGATATAGCAGCTGGATAAACCAGTTTCCTAGCCTCAAACTGCATTTTCTTTGAAATTTTCTCATCTTTGTTACCAACAGAGAAGAGAGCTTATCTGTGTTACATATCACTTGCTGCTTTTGTAATAGCTGTAGTGTTTTCATTGCTCTCAGTGCTGCTGGCAACTCAGCTGATGATTTCATGGGAGAATTGCCACTGAAATACGTGGTTCATGTCTTCAATGTTTGCTCATTTTGGATTTCCATATGAGGTATTTTACCAAAAAGTAGCACTGATTATGCAACTATGCATAATATATGGGCCGAGGGGAGAGAGCTCCTCATCTGGCGTAAATCTGCCTTGGTCTCAAAGCTGCTCGGAGGTTTTGTGCAGGGTCTCTCCTATAAATACTGTGAATATTGGCAGAAGTAACACTTTCCTCTCAACTGCATCACCCCAATTCTTAGCCATAAGTGTGTGTTTCATAAACTGAGGCTGAGGGATTTTGTGAAATGAGCCCAGTGCTCTTTATCCCTCTTGTTGGATGGCTGTCTCCATATAGCTATAACATAAAGGCAGCTTTTATTTTTCTGTTGTCAGATTTGACCTTTTGTGACTATTTCCCTCCCTTCAAAAGGAAGCCATGTAGAAAAAAATACATTCTTTATCTTCACATGTATGATGAGTTCCTGTTAATACCCTATTGAAAAATACCCCTTGGAAGTAACTGGAAATGGGTTGTTGTCATAATTTGCACCACCTTATGGAGTTTTGACCAGAGAATTTGTCAGCAATGAAAACAGTGGCTAAATACATCATGGAAAAGAGTTTTGCATGTGGTAGACTGCAGATGTTTTGTGCATATATACTGTCTATTCCTTATGTTTGGAAACAATTGGTCCTTCTATTGTGAGAGAATTAACAATAGATACACGATACTTACAGAACTTGGAGGGTGCTGTATATTATTATAAGGCAAAACCAAGTTATTGAGTTGTCAGATATTTATCAGTTGTTAATTGCATCGCTTCCTATCTTGGCATAGCTACACAAAAACTGGGATTATTTATAGCTTGTACAAGTACACATTTGCTTTAAGTTGTAAGGTAGCAAACCAACTGCTAGTTGCCAGCTGCTTTCCTAAGTGGAAAAAGTTATCCCATTGTCCAGGGCAGGTATTTGAGATACAGAAATAAGCTAGCTGCACTGGACCATGCTGGAAAAACTCTGAGGAAGTTTTAGGGTGTGAAGAGTCCACATTGCTATGGTCATTTCTGGCATATGGAGGCACTTGATTACCTCCAAGTCCTCCCCAAAGTCGATCATCATATCTATGCCCTGTTTGGATGTAAAATTTATTTTTAACTCCTTAGTGCTAGATTGTGTTCAGTAACCATAGATGTACATCCGTTTCCTACTCATGGGAAGTTACTCCTTGTCTGTCTAGAGTGGTTTTCATGTGACATAGAAAGTTCTTCAGAAAGATCTCTATGCTAGTGAGAAAAAGCTTGAGATCTCTTGCAAATCTGAAACGGTTTTCTTCCAGTTACGTGAGAGATCACAGCTGGAGGCTGAAACAAAGTCAAATCCCTTTGAAATGCTGACTAGATAGCACCAACCTTCAAAAGAATGAAAACTGACAATGCCTGAATCCTACTGACATGTAAAAGACGCGTTGTTAGCTACTGGAGAAAAGGTTGTGGTTTCTTTTTTGTAATGTATTTCTGCTCTCATCCTTTTCTCCAAACCCCGTCCTGTCATGACCTTCAAGTTTTTCCGATGATAACAAGCATTTTTTTGGTTTAATTTGACACCAAATAATAGCCAAATAATTCCATGCAACACTTCCAAAACTTAGCAGAAATACCTGGTTGGACTTTGATCTCAAGTCTGTTGATAAGTGAAAAAAAGACAGCTCAAGTAAGTAAAGGTATCACTACCAGTAACTATTACTGCTGTGAATAATTTTAAGCTTTTGTGCAACTGCATTTATTTATCTTTTTCTAATCCTTGAAGCATTATGTAGAGTACAGAAATAGAGGCCCTTTATATGTCAGGACTCTATAAAGAATGCTGAAATCCAGCAACTAGAAAAAAACCTTCTGTATGTATGTGTGGGCAAACTCTAATTTTGCCTAAAGAACGTAACTTTCTGCTTTTTAATTTGTGGTGCAGATACAGCAAATGTGCAATTAAGCCTTCTAGCAGGTCTATAGGACTGGTTTTGTAATCCCTCCTTGGAACACAATAAATACAAACAGTAATCAGAGCTTTAATGAGTGTAATCTATCATAAAATACCTAACAAAAACCCTGTGCAATGTTACCTTCTGGTTCATACTTCACACATTCCAACTGCATTAAACGAGTGCAGTGATTGCTGAGTACCTACCGAGGCAGGAAGTAGAGAACAGTCTTCTAGATAAGTAAACAGTGTGTATCTATATGATAAACAAGAAAGCTTGTTCAAAATTCATCTAGCTCTTGTGGAGGTCAGAGAAAGCATCTTACTGATGGCAGCTGCTTTCCCTGATGCTACACAAAGGCCTCATTTATCTAAAACCTTTTTGAGAGATCACACAGAACATGCAACAGTTTATTTAGAAGAGGTTTCTGAATTATGAACTGTGAGACTCAGTATGTGTCGTAAGTACATCTCTGTAGGAATTCTTGTCCGTGTCTTTGCTCTATTATGACTTATTCACTTCAGGTTTCTCAAATGTGCATTTAGCTTTCAAAACCAGATGGAATACTCAGCTTACATGAAGTCAAAAACTAAAGGGAGAGTTGCTGTAGAGCTAATTATACATCTCTAGTTCTACCCTGCCCTCACACTTACTCCTTCATGAAACACACTGTGGACCAATCTGAAGTTAAAACTTGAGCTGTGTGATTCTTTTGGGGGAAACTGTTGGCACTGGATAACACTGAGAGATTTAAGCTGAAATTTCTGGCCAGAGTTACTGAAAAGCTCAAAACTTGCAAACTTGAAATTAGGAAGTCTTTTTAGCCTAGGGTTAAACCAAACCTGGCACTACCTGTGGCTTCAGGCAGAACTTGCTGACAAGTTCTGTCTTGTGATGCCACTAGAGAAAAAATGACATCAACTTGAAACCCATGTGTGACAGCTGCTGCAGGCAGTCTCTGGCTTTCCTTTGGATTACACTGGTCAAATCCACTATGGAATCAACTAAAGGGACTGACTATTCACGATACTTATGTGAATTTCTCTTCAGCTGACTTGCAGCGTTGTTTCCAAGAGATCTGCCAGTCTGACATCAGTATTTAAATGGAATATCACACTTCATGGACTAACCATCTGATTCATTGTGACAGGTTTTTTCCTCTAATGTTTGAAGTTGTAATTAAGGGAGGAACATGTGGGAGACAGAATAAAAATCAAGAGATAAAATAAGAAATTGAACTGTAAAGGCAAGGAAAGAACCTTGTAACTTATTACTCTAAAGAGTAATATGGGAGCAATACTAACTGCAAAATAGCTGTATATCCTGATTAAGAAGCCCAAAACTATTTTGATTAAATTTACCTAATTCTGGAGCATTCTAAAAAGTTTTTCCACATGCTTATAGAATTTGGCCAAATAAGCAATAAGGGCAAGGAATAATGCTCTTTTTATTATTTTAAGAGATAAAAACTCCAAAGTGAATGCATGTGCCTGACACCAAGCTGAAACTGTAGAAAGGGCTGAGCACACCAGCACTCTGAGCCTTCATTCTAGTCTGAGTTGGCCTCAATTAGAATAGATCTGAAAGTGACATCTGCTGCAAGTTAGCTTGTGTTTTGTAGTAAGAGGACATTAGTCAGTGCTTGTTACAAACAGATGAATTTTCAGAGTAATTTGGCTCACTGAAGAGCAGTGTTAGTGGATTCAGTTTCATTAGACTGAAAGTTAATTTGTCTCTGCAAAATAATACTAATTTAGCTGGAAACAGTGGCATTTTCAGTCACAAGTAGTTTTTAAACACCAAAGCAAAACCAATCCCTGTAAAAATGTAATGGAATTGTTGAAGAGTGCAGTTTAATATCAGTTATGGTTTTACTTCATTTACAGCTATTAAGATGAAAAAGTTCTGTTGTAGAGTCCAGAGTAAATAGGTTGTGGAAGAGGTGATGAATAACTTCTGGTAGGCAATAGTTTTCCATCTTTTATAACCACATAAAGGCCATTGAACAAACTAATCTGGCATCTGTGGCCTCTGTGTAGCTTCTATCAGAGATATTTAGACATTTTGACCACCATGGCAGTGAATTCACTAGCCACCTTGCTATGCCTGCCTGGCATGACTCAGACCGTGTGATGAAGAGGGTCTATTTAAACCATAAGTATGAAACACCTCTGGGGACCCTGTCTTCAGCGAAACCCTTGTTACAGCCAGATGTAACTTCCTGCATCCCACTCTTGTGTTTGGCAGTGTGCACTTCCAGCATTAGTCTGCAGTCTAGGGGATAGTTCTGGTTTCAGTGGCTGTAGTGCAATAAGCTCATATGGAAGTGGAGATCCTGGGAAAGAGAACTTGTCTGGGAACACCTTTTCTTGTGGCATTCTCTTCCCATTGTGCCTACTGTTATTTCTCCTAGCTGTTTCCTACCCTTTTCCAGTGGATTCTATTATCACTAGCGCAGACAGGTTTGAAAACCCATAAGGGGAGAAAGGAAAATTTGTTTGCTCAAGAACTCAACATTGTTCTTACATGCCTGGGAGCTACTATGAGTGTGGGATTTAATATGGTTTAAGATCATTAATTTCAACTTCCTTTTCAGCCAGGGTGCCTAGCAAGCAGGGAGAAGGCCCATTCTTTGAGACCTGTGCTCGTACCATGATGTGGCCTCCTCCAGATCCAGGCTGGTACAGATCTTTGAAACACAACCAACAAATCTGCCTCTGAGAGGATGGCTCTGCAACAACTTTTGATTTACAGCACGTTGGCTGTTGCTCAGTAATGATTCTGTGTGGGTTTTACTGCCTGGCAAATGAAAGATGACTTGTTCCTCAGCTACTGCTGGGTAAGAGCTGGCACACAGCAAGTACCGTGGCTTTGGCTGAAGGGCTGTGAATCTAAAAGAGAGATGGCTTGCACTCTGGGCTGCAGGCTGTAATTCCAAGCAAGGAGGGCATATTCATCCAGTACAGGCATTTGCATGTATTTCCAGACAGGGATATTCATATTGGATAAAATTTGTTATCAGTTACTCTTCCAGCATGGAGAGTATGACATTTCTCCTAATGGGACATAAGGTGTGCTTGATTTTAAACCTGCTGTGATCTTTCTTCTTACTGTGAGGAAAAAGAAATGGTGAAAGAGAATAAGACAACTGGTAGCAAAATGAAATACTTATTGAAAATGGACTTAAGCCTCTAACCAATAAAATATGTAATACATTGTGAGAGTTTGCATCTACATTTGCAGAAATAGCCTGTGTTTTGATAAATGTAAATAAATGCTGTGTTCTCATGTTACCTTTTCCTGAAGGCAGCTGTGTGAGTATAGAGATAACACTTCCTTTTCCCCTTGTAAACTGCTTTAGGCACAGTCATGAGCTGGGAGTACAGCTCTGCTTAGTGGGGTTGAAGGGAGAAAAAAAATGACAGTTTTCTGATGTTTGCCCTGGTTTTTTTCCATGCAATGTTTCCTTTTGTTTTAGTGGTGGACGAGGGGTCTAGATGAAGCAGGTCAGAACAAATAGAACACCTGTCAAAACCAACTACATCTTTTTACCTACAGTAAACATTCCTTTTCCAAACTTGTGCAATCTAAGAGAGATGTGGCATGAGTACAGCTTCCTGAGGTCATACAATGCTGGAGGACAGGTAGGGAGGGCTGAGTGTGAGTGCATTACTTAACAAATGTGTAAAGTCAACTCAGAAGAAACAAAAGCCTTAGTGTGTAGCAGGTACTCCTTTGTAACTTTTATTTAATTTGCTTCACTGTAATAATTTCCTGATTCTGTTTTCTTCTGGGGCATGACCCATAAAATTAAATGGCAAAGAAATTCCAGTGTAGGCACATTCTAACCAATAAAACATTCAGTGTAATGGGCAAGTAGCCTTGCAAATCTGCACTTCCTTTGAATGGGTTCTGCTTGTGCTGTTCTGCTAAGCCTTTTCTTTGGCTTCTTTTGCTTTGATTATTGTTGAGGGATAGAGTAGCTGATGCATTCTTTCCAAAGGGTGGAGGTGGGCATCGTGGAGCCTTCTGTGGTGCATTGCCATAGTTCAGCTAGTTTTGCTAGTTCAGCAGAGGCAGGAGGAGAGCTTAAACTCCTGCAGTTTTCAAAATGCCTCTCCTAGCACTGATACCTGGTAACAAAGCCATGTGTCACCTTCCAGTGGGTTTCAAAAGAGCATCTGAATGGTTGGGTTTGACACCAGGGTTTGTAGTATTCATTTGTTCTTTCTTTTTTCTTCCATTCTTTCTTCCTTTCTGTCTAATTTTACTTTAATTTACAAATGCTGTTTTCCTTATATTTAAGAAATTGGGCTGAAATATGATGTACATCATAAAAATACTGTGGTTGAATTTAATCAATGTTTGGAATTCCTTACTTACAATTGTCTTCTTGGTTTGAAACTAAAATGAGAGCTGCCTCTGGTAATGATAAGTGGTTTTTTTCTGTCTGATAGCTGTGGTTTAGCATGCTGTGAGGTGGGGTGATAACCATAGGCTAACCTCATGGTTGCTCTAAAGAGTAGGTAGAAACATAAGAACTGTGATGCAAAGAGGTATAAAACATCCGTTAGAGATGATTTTCCCCCCAAGTCCAGTGGCTGAGGCATGTCCCAAGGTATGTGTATGGATGTGTAATTCCTACTATTTATGCATGTCAAATATGCTTTCAAATTAGTGAATTCCTGGAATCAATTATATTTTTAGCAATACTTTCAGTAACTGATTAATATGTACTTTCTTTCCATCAAGCCTGCCTTTTCGGTTCACTCTCGTATTTTGAAGTTACAGGTAACAGGCATGTCAAGTTAATTCTTTCTGTATCTTTAGACATATTCTGATGTTATCCTTTCTTGCTTGACTTTCTGATTTTAAGAGTAGCAAACCCTTCCCAGCCTTTCACAACTACCCATCGTGCAAGTCATTTGCACATAAAAGACATGGAGAAGAACAACAGATTTTGAAGACTGTATGTGGAGGTGGTTTAAACCATGTTAGCCAGAGAGGAAACCACAGAGGGTTTGTGTTTTTTTAATTAACAATGTGTTTGCAGCATTATCCTCCATAATTTTCTTACTTCAGTGTTTTTTGTTGATGCTTTAGCAACAGTTGCAGATTCAGCAGAATCTCTCATTGATCTGCTCAAAGTAATTGCCAAGTATTTGTTCCAAGTTCCTCATCCAAGCTCCTGGAGAATGTATGGTTTACTCAAACTGGAAATTAAAATATCCCTGATTTCAGAACACAAATTCAACCTGGAATTTTGTTGCCTTGTCACTTCAGTCCTGAAGCTTGTCAGGATCTTTCTTTTAGGCTTGGGTGACTTGGTTTATCAAGACACTACTCCTCAGTGCTGGTCAGAAGTTAACTGAGCTCATTTGGTCTCTGGAATCAGTACTCCTTGGCTGCCCCACACAACCTAATTAGATCTATCCATGTTTATGGAATGATGCATTAAATGTTTGTGAGCCACACAGCCCACAGATGGGACCTGGACAAGCAGGTGACTCTTTATTTTGCATTCTAGGCAGGCATTGCAAGCACTTTGGAAAAGAGCCGTAACTGAAGGAGCTCTGCATCCCAAGCCTGACAAGAAGCTAAAACTATGCTGTGATGCCAATTAGGAAGTTGGCCATTAGCAAGAATGCTATTGATCAAAACGGATTTGCCAAAATTAAAAAAGAATGTTGAGCAGATATATTATCTGGATGAATACTGAGACTAACAAAAATGTATCAGCTAAAATGTTAATCATAAATTATGCTTTCACATCTAGTGTAGGGACTGACAAGTGCAGTTATATCTGCTGAGTTAAGCCTTCTCCATTTCTTTATAATTTAAGTATTTTTGGGACTTTAGTTTACAGACATTAAGACTGGGAGAACTTCTTGCATCATCCATTTTTTTGTTCCCACTACTGAAGCACTCCACTTCCTCATATTTCAGTGCTTTAAAAACCCAAATCTTCAAACCCCCTCCTTCCTTCTCTCCTCCCAAGGCCCTGCCTGAGTCTGGCATGTGCCTGAATTCTCCTGATACATTCATTAACATGGCCTTCAAAGGCACAGGCTCCTCTGATAAGGCAAGCCTCTGCTGGTTTTACTGTAATGCAGTGGTGGGAATGTAGGTGAGAGACAGCAAAGGGTGTCTCTGACAATATGATTCATTATAAAATAATTTGCTAGCACGGCTCCTGATGCTTCTCTGTTAATTCACATTTCACAGTGAGCACAATGAGAAGCCATTTCATCTAATGCAAGACACTAATTTAAAGCCCTCTCTCCTTAGGTTGTGGATATTTGAAAAGAAAAATTAATTTAAGTGGAACCTCTAGAGGCTACTGCATCCCAAAGCGTTTTATGAAATTTCAGTTTAAAAATTATGAACAAATAGTTTAGGTTAATGTTTCTTTGTCTGCCCGTAGAGATTAACACCAGGCTGAGTTGTACAACATGTTAATCACTGGCAACAGAAGTTTCAAAACAAATGGCTGTTAAGCCTCATTTATTTAAATATCTTAAACCATTTGAAGAGTGCTCTCCCCATTATTTACTTCCCCTGCTGCTTCTCGGAAATACCTCATATTTGCTAGATGCCTTTCACAGTGAAAAATGAAACTCCAGAGGCTTGCAGTGCATGTGGATAACGTGAATTCACCCATCCTTGCAACACAGCCAGCTGTTAAAGTGCTACACGTTTCAGCAACAAGTAAACAATTTAGGGTAGAATAATCACAATAAGAAGTTTTAACTTTTGGTTCAAGCTTTCTGGTATTCTCTGTCCTTGGCAAGACATCTGGCATATGCTGTAATGCTCCCAAGTCTTAGCCTTGCAGATACATGCCTTCTATTTTAGCAGCTTTATCCTTTTTAGAAGTTAGGTGAAAATGGCTGATTGCTGAAGGGACCTGAGGGGGCTGGATTCCCAGATGATTGTAGACCTGATGATGATCAGCTTCTCAGCACTGGACTCATAGGTGTTGCATCCCTAATTCCTTACAACTGGGTGTTTAGTCCTTCCAGTACACCCAGATTTCAGTGCCTTAGAGTGGGCCTGAATTGCTGCTAGGAGGCCAAAGCACCCAAGTTAGAGGACAGACACGTCCTCTGAGCTTCAAGTGCATTGCTTAGAGATTTGGGGTTGAGTCTCTGAGCTCAGCATTCTCAGCTCATGTGAGAACATTAATCCCAGGGACAAAGCTTCCAAGGTGTTATGTAGCAGTGTGGTGCCAGCTTGTGTTAGTTGTGGACACTCTGATAAAAATCCAGTTGGCATCTGGCAATCACAATATGCACTTGAGCTCCGTGTAATAGCTGCTGTGCTACATAATGTGCCCTGCTGCCCAGGTCTCAGCTGGGGCTTTAACAGCAAGAGCATCATCCTTTTTCCTCCTCATTTCTTTAAAAATGAGAATAAATTTTGCAATATAGTGCTAGCAGGTAGTCACCACATTTGAAATTGGTGTACTTATTTAATCTTCTGTATAATTTAGAAGCTTGGTTTCATTCACTCAGGGTTGAAAGCCTTTGCCTGATCATTATTCTTCCATGCTTTGCATATCATGTTGCTATACAATCTTTTGTGTTCTCTGCTGGTTATCTGACTGAGTTGTAACCCAACCCCTCTGCTACACTGAGACATAATAATTCATAAGAAATTCATATCTGCTGAGAAAATCAAATAGATTTAAAATGGCAGTTTCAATCTGTAGCAGCAATGTGGGCTATTATGCTCTGGTTGCTGGAGAATTTAATGTAGTCTGTGTCATTGCAATCAGCAGAGCACATCAGCTGATAAGAGATTGTGGGTTTCATCCTGAAGAGATGGTGAACTGTCAAATAATGAAGATGAAGTAAGGGAATTATGTCATTCCTATTATTATGCTCCTTGTCTGTGCCCCATCATATCTTCCCTTTGCTATTGCATGTATCATGTCATGGCAGTAATGCCTGAGTTCATCAAGAGGGTTTCTGAGAGCCTGAAATACTTCTTGCAGGACCATTCCTGCAGCTCACTGCTGGGCAGGCAAGATTCTTTGCTATGTAAGGCAGAACTGTACTGGCTCAAAGCTTGCCTTGAACCCGGAGGCAAGAGGGGAAAAATGCTGTTAGAAAAACACAAGGTAAAAAAGAATGGTCCCAGATGTGCCCAGCTGTCATAGTCTGTCTCTAGAAGATGATTGCCTTCTCTCCTAAATTTTGCCATATTGAATTTCTTCCGTAATGACCCTTTATTACAATGTGAAGCATCACAAGACTAGATCACCTCTCTTGTGAGGAAAGGCTGAGGGAGCTGGGCCTGTTTAGCCTGAAGAAGAGAAGACAGAGGGGATCTTATCAATGCGCACAAGTATCTCAAGGGTGGGTGTCAAGAGGATGGGGCCAGGCTCCTTTTAGTAGTGCCCAGTAGCAATGCAGGAAGCTCCATCTGAATATGAGGAAAAACTCTGAGGGTGACAGGGCACTGGAACAGAAAGGTTGTGGAGTCTCCTTCTCTGGAGATACTCAAAACCCATCTGGATGGGATCCTGTGCAACCAGCTGTAGGTGAACCTGCTTTAGCAGTGGAGTTAAACTAGATGATCTCGAGATCCCTTCCAATCGTAACCATTCTGTGATTCTCCCTTTGCTGTATTTGCTCATGAATTTGTGGGGTTGAATAAAATCCATGGAGCTGGGGTGGAATTACTGTCAGCATGAGTTTGCCCTAGAAAGAGCTGTTCATTGTGGGTCCCTGGGCTGAGCAGTGGAAGGTTGTGCTCTGTGTGATGCTGGTGAGGCCATGGGCAGCATTGGCTGCAGCTGAACACACAGAACCTGGCAGCTGCCTTTGTCTCTGGAAAGGACAGTGTGGCTTTTCACAGCACTCCTGTCTGGTGGGCCTGCTGGATGAGCAGGGGCACCTCTAACTCAGAGATTGTAACAGGGAGCTGCCTTTTCCATGGCTATTCAGGTTGAGCTCCTTAAGTTCAAGCTCTTCAATGTCAGCTACCTTCGGCTTCTCTGAAAACCCCACTTTCCTCGTTTGATGATTACTGGTGCTGTCCCTGGATCTAAAATTAGCAACAACTTGATTTTGCAAATAGCCCCTGGAGGCTGTTTCAGTGGCTTTGCACCAATTAGCTTGAACACTGGCACATTACTTGTGTGTATGGTATAAACCTGTGACAGTCCATCTTGTACAGCCTTTCAGAGCCTTCCCTCCCCACTGCTTCTCTTATTCTCTCAGTACCAGAACACAAAAGCAGTTACTGTAATTCCGAATGCATATGTGCAGCTGGGCTGTCAGCAAGGAATATGTGGGTGAGTGGCTGAGGGAGCATGAATGAATGATTGAACAGAGGTAAAGGCAACAAAAGCTGTGGGTGGAAAGGGAAGGTTTGAAATAAGCTCACCCACCACTTTAGTATGTTTTTTACAATGAGGTATACAAGCAAGAAGAGAATGGAGGGGTCTTTACTCCCCCAGCCATTTGAATTTAATGTAGTTTTGCCTTGGACATATTTTTGTTTCTATGTTCCCTTCAGGAATGGGGAAAATGCCCTGGCTGCCAGTGTTCTTAAAAGTCTGCTTAAATGTCCCAAATAAATAAGCTACAGCTTCTGTGGTGAGTGTAGGGAGTCTTGCTTAACTTAATGCTCCATGGAAAGCTGCTAGATAAGGAGCTCTTGGCTGTGTGAGACTGAGCAAGCAACTGACTATGGGCTTTTCTGATATTCTAAAACCCAAAGTGTTTAGCAAATAGATTAGGTCAGTGAAGCAAAACAGACATGTGGATGTTTCATTAATCTGTTCAATTTGATGATATCTGTGATCTATTCATGGGGGGGAAAAAGGTGTTTCCCACCATTGAACTGGTTTCTCTCTGGGCTATGTCGTGGCTTGGCTGTAGCTGGCTTGCAGAAGTCTGAGGAAGAAATTTCTTGTATGGCTGCAGAAGGATTGTCTGGCCTACTGTGGGGAAAAAGCATGCCCTTTTTGGCCTTCTGGGTAGGCAACCAAGCAGGAGGAGTAGGCAACCAACCAAGACATACGAAATATGTGGGTGGATACTGGCTTTCCAAGCATACACCAAGCTAAGGTGGAAGAAAACCAAGGGAGCAGGGGATGTTAGGCTCAGCTGTTCCTCCAGATGCAGGAAGTGCTTGAGCAAGATCAAGCAGGAGAGAAACAAACATTATTGTGTGCCTTCCTTTGAACTAGGGGACTTACATGCTTTCCCATCATGCATAACTTTTTCTTGCCCTATCTAGTCTCATTAGCCTTGATTTTGGCTTATGCTAATTTGTATTCTATGGAAAATGGTGCCATATCTCAAATGCCTTCTGTCAACTGCCTGTTAAAACAGATATCTTGTGCTCTTGATTGAGGTTTACTCTGTAACCTTAGAGCTAATAACCTGGAAGTGAATTAAACTGGTCTCCTTCCCATGGTAAAACACTTGCTTTTCACCCTGTTGCTGGTGGCACAGAATGCTCACACAGCTCTGACTCTGACAATTCAAGTCATGTATCTCCTCACAAGCACCATCACAATTTTTCCTAGTATTTGGCTAGAAAAAATTGTGGAGCTTGCTATAACAATACAAAATCTAGTCAGACTTTGTTTTGACTTCAGTTGGACAGTGATCAGATAGGTTGTGCAGGTTAAACATCTCCTTTTTCTTCAGCAGTGTCATAAATACTCTAAATTATGAGCTTTTACAATTTTAATTATTAATCTGCATTACTTGGTGCAAGCCAGACATCTTGCATTCAAAGGTGAATTAGAGAGTGAAATGAAATTAAGAATCTTGGGATGGCAATGACCATCAGGCCTGGAAAAGTGATGGACAGTATTGTCATTGTGGACATTTGGAATGGCCAAATCTCTCCTAGGAAGCATTAGCTGACCTGTGCTGCAATTGGGAAGCTGTTTTTTCCTGACATTTAAACATCAGAAATTTGCCACTGTATTTCAGTCTTTTTCTGGTTAATCCTTGTCCTAAATTGGGACTCAGGACAGCTGTCACTGGTCTGGATGAAGTGGGAAAGGTAGACCTGGAGGAAATACCCCAGCACAAGTGATATTTAAACACTGCCTTCCAAGCTGGGGTCAAGCAACTTGTCTCATTTGGGAGGAGGAGAGGAACCTGCTTTGGATCCACAAAGTTATTTGCTTATCTATTTTTGTGAAATGGTACTATACCTTCCTTGTCCTCACAAGGCAAACTGGTGTTTTACAGCACTAGGCTGTATGAAGTGATACTATTTTCAAATATTTAGTGTTTGGTGGGGGGGGGGGGAGGGGGGGGGNGGGGTGGCAGGAGCAGAAGTGCAGCTTTCTTCAACTGTTTTGGGAAATCTACCCATTCTCTAGAGAGCTGATTTTGTTAGTACTCTGATCTCAGCTTAATTTTGCAAACAGTAAGTGCTTTTACTCTGAAATGCCTCCAGTGTGCAGTTTTGTTTATCTTGTGTGTGTTTGTAAGGCATACAGTTGAGCAAATGTGACATCTAGTATGTAAAACTGGCAAAAGAAATAGGAACTGTATTGAGATCAACACTTGGAAATAGAATGTAAGATCTGGTTAATGATACTTGAGCAAAGTAAAGAAACAAATAGAAGCCATAAAAATTGAGGAAATGCATACTGTGTGATGGCAATTGAATTCAGTGTTCAAGCTCACTTAGCAGGAAATGATAACAAAAAGTATCCAGAAAAGAAAGAATCCTGTATGAGAAGTTTTGTAATGTGTCTTTTCCCTGAGACTCCTTTGATAGTGTGTTCACATCTTGTAAACTTCTATTTCAGGTGGACAGGAGAAAATAAGAAATGATGTGACAATGCTTAAATGGCATTGAAATGATCAGACCAGAGGAATGCTGCTGCCTCTTTCCTTGCCTTCTTTCTGGGGTTGCCATAGGTGCCTAACACCAAGAAACAAAACTACTTCAGTTATTTTCCCCACAGGAGTTAGTGTGACTTTAGCCTCCTCTTATTAAACTAAGGCAGGTCAGGTATGATATAAAGGCAACTTAAAACTTGTTAGATGGATTAAAGAGAGAAGGATTCTCTGTAGAACTGAGCAGACTTTTCTCACCTGTTTTGGTTTCATCACTTTTTGGTCACTCTTGCTTACCAGAGCACTTGTACCACTGTTGGGCTTGATACATTAAGAGATGTTTGAACTCTTGATCAGGAGTGCAGTGGAAGTTGTGCAAGATAAAATAGCCACTACAGTTTGTGGATTGCCCTGTAGCACCTACGTGCCATCTGTGTATTAATATTAAACCCAAAGTTTTTAGTGTGTTAGGGCTGGAAAAAGTGTAGTGGCTTTTTGTTTTGCCTTTTTATGGTGTTGATATTAATGAAGAAGCTTGCTTGCTTTGTTCCAAAGTTTTTTAATTAATCAGCAGAGACAGGATCAGGAACTTCATTTAGTGCATCCTGTGGTTATAGATTCACTGAATCCACTCTAAATTAGAAGGCTAATGTAAGTTATTGGCTGTATTGTCTGTGATGGAGTTTTTAACTTGAAGACTTCCCTCACATGGTAATAGTGCAATTTACCCCTTACCTAATCCTTTCCCATTCTCCATCTCCTTTGTGTCCCTCCATAATGCCCTTGTGTGCTGTGAGCCAGACTTGGGGGAATGGCAGCCACTGCAGGCTCTGTTTGGTGGCTGGCAGCTGCTGGTATTCACTTGCCTGGCTAAGGGGAGCTTGGGAATTGCTACGCTAAGGACTGCTCACGTTCATGGCATAACCATGGGTACTTTCACAGCTCTTGATAGTTATTTTTTAAAAAATTTATTTTTTACCATGTTTGAGTTCCCTGCCATCTGTATTCAAATTTTATTCTCAATAGTTCTGTGTCATAGGGGAATGCAATGGAAGCCCTGAAACGTCCCGTATGTGTAAAGGGACTTTGATGCAAAACCAGTGCATGCTGTATGCCAGACTTCCAGGCTTTCACTTCCAACAGCAGCACTCACAAGCTCGTTTGGCTGCCTGCATTCCCTTGATGTCTAGGACTGGAGTTAGATTTGGGTGAAAAAGGGTATATAAGCCTACTGACATGATATTTTGAGAGAAGTGCAGTTACTTGCCATAATCCTGTTCGTTCAGTGATTTACCGCTACCATGTGGTCCTTGACAGCAGCAATGGGGTGTGCCAGCCCATGCTTTGCAGGTAGAACTGTGTGTGGTCAGCTCAAAAACTACAGCAAAATTTAGCAAATCTGCTTTGTGATCTCCATTTAAGAAGGAAAAGGATGTTTTCAAGAGGTTTTGGGTTGTTTCCCCCTTCCCTCTCCCCTCCCCTTATTTGGAAATACCTTTGTGTGAAAAGACGTACTTCTGGTAACAGCACTTAATCTAGCAAGGTATTGCAAGTTCCAGAGAAAGTGGCTGTATTACACAAATCCATGCTAGGAAAACGTCCTTCAGATAATTGTTAGACCTGCATATCTTGCCTTGAAATGCACTGGATCCAAGGTTATTTTCTGAAGAGTTGCTGTAACCCGACAAGCTTCAAAGGTTGGTGCCCTGGGGTGAAATGTTCTGACCTGTCTTCTGCCAGGACTGAAACCACAGGTTCATGATAAGGCATCTTAGACCTACAACTGATGACCTTTAATAGTGGCTGATTAAAAAAATGCAGCTTTTTGCACCTTTTCTCCTTTTACCAGGCTAGGTGCATTCTCTGTATAGAGGCAACAGTAAGCTTTTACTGGTAAATATTTTCCATGCTTGCTTTTATTTTCTTTAGACAACTGATGTGGCTTATATGTCCCATATGAGCAAGCATTGTGTGTCACTTCCATCTGCAAACAACTGCAGCTTATGTATATATTTTTTACTTTTTAATTCTGCTTTGTACTGTGTCTCATACCAACCAGGCAACATCTGTGTTGTGCAGTCCCAGTGGATTCTTCACCTACACTGAGCTCCTACTGTCTGCATGTATGGGGGGGGTGCTTGCAGAAGTGAGCTGAGACCTGGGTGCTTTATTCCTGGGTTATCTCCTCTGCAAGAAGAGGCTCATGCATACCTTTGAAGTTACTGTTGAGAGCTGGCATTAATGTTGGTATAGGACTTCTGATTTCTTTCTGGCATAAATGGATTGTTACTTCCCTGGGATCATTTTCTGTCTCCAATAAACTCTTCTCTGCTCTCTTGATACAGTTCTTAATGTCAGCTACTGCATCTCAGCAAGTCTGAAGTGGCATGAGACTGCATATGTCACTCCACCTTGCTTGTTGATGGTTTGTCTTGGGGCCAGTTTCTGGAATGATTCATTTCAGCTTTATTCAAATATGACTGAAGTTTGTCAGGAAGAAAGTTGGTTACGGTACACAAAGGGGATGAGCAGTCAGTCCTGCCTCCTCTTTGTTATTCACACCCCCTTGAGGGACTGTCATGACAACTCTTGTTGTTTTGTTCCTGCTTTTACCACAGTAGACACTTCCTACCAAGACTGAAATGCATCTTCAGCACCAGTTACACTCCTGCATGGATTACACCTTCTTTAATAAAATGAAGGTAGGGCTTTAGATTTATTCTCATCTTGTCATATGTTACACTATTGTTGAAATGATACAAGTATTTTTTCATAAGCATGAATATCCAGCAAAGCCATACCACCCCCTCAGGGATAAGAGGCTACATCTGAATGGTAAGTTATCTCAGCAAAAAGTGGACCATCTTCGAGTACTGATGACCCACTGAAGTCTCTCCTGTAACAAGGCTCTTTCTGGCAGATCAGGCCAACTTGCTGACAACTGCGCTCACTGTGAATCTCTTTGTATTGTTTTCTTCCTCTTGGATGTCACCATGTTGAAAGTATTTATTTTGGAGCGAATTATTTGTTGGATGGCCGTTGGAAGCATAGAGTGATGTTATTGCTTATGGTTGATTACTGAATCCCCTACCTTACAATGAATCTAGTAATTTAGAGCACTTAAAACAGGGATCTTGCCTCAGTTGGGCTCTCAGGATCTTGTGAATTGATTAATCATTTGTGCACTGCTATGCAGGCACTTGCAAATGTCCCCTGTTAATAAAGCACATTTGATTAGCAAAACTTCAGGACCTCCTTCCTGTTGGAATGTCCATTCATAAACATGTCTGAAGTTTAGTGGGACACCTTCAGGAAGTGTATGGAAATCCTGCACCAGAAAACAGACCGTGAATACTGAATATTAGAGGCATGGGAACAGATGCTTTTATTTTTGAACAAGTATAATGCTTTTACTTGTAGGTTGAACAGATTCAGAAATGTGCTTTGGAGAAGGAGAACAAAAAAGGCATCCATCCCTTCATTTCTCCTTTGGGGCCTTGGCTTGGCTGGCTTAAGTTATGGGTGGGTGGGCATTCTGTGTAAACTAAAACCAAATGAACAAAAGTCCTGCTTTCAACTTGTTGCTTAGCCACTGTGGAGTTAATACCATAGCAATTACATTGTTATGGGTTACATACAATTTTTCAGGAAGATTTTGCAGACTGGCAGCAATTGATCTGGGTTTTGGTGCAGTATTTTTTTATTGTTGTTGTCAGTTTTTTTTGGGTTGGTGTTTTCTTGGTTTTGTTTTTTGGGGAGGGTTGTGTGGGGTTTTTTTTTGTTTGGTTGGGGTTTTTTTGGTTAGGTTTTTTGTTTGTTTGTTTGTTTTGGCAGTGAGTTCTACATGAAAATATTAGGACTCAGAGGACATTAGAGCAAGCAAATTTGTAGTGTAGCAAAAGTACACAGCATGTCTTCCCTATTAATAGCTTACATCTTTTTGAGACTATTCTGCCCTCTGTAGGACAGCTGTACTTCTGTAACAGGCAGCTGCCCCAGCTGCAGGAATGGAAGATACTACTGCTTTTTGTAAAACAAGGTTGCCAAAATCTAAACCAGTAATGCTGCTTGGGATGCCTAGAGCTGGGCTTGGGTGAAGCAGCAAAAGTTGCTTTTTTATGGGTAATCCTAAACTCCCCTGGGCTTTAAGCTGCAGAGTATCACACCATGCATTACAGATGCAAATTCCTGCACACACGGACAGCACATTTTTGCTTCCTGAGAGGTGCTACCCTCTGGCTTCTACTTTGTATGTTGGGTACTGTTGCTATACTGTTAAACTTTATTTTTCCCTAGGAAAACCATAGTGTTTCCTTGAAGTAACTGTGCTTTATTTTTGTAAATTTCCAGTTTTGCAGTTTCTTACCATTGATGGCAAAACTCTGCATTTCCCAGGTGCCTTCTCAGTGGAGCAGAGGAGCCACTGGGCCACTGCCCCTCCCTTGGCAGCACAGAGGGCACCTGGATCATGCCTGGAAGCTTGTGAGGACTGACCCTTCCCAAGGAAGGGCCCTTCATCTCCTCTGCTGCAGAAACAAGCCACAGATGTCAGAAAAGACACCAGGTACCAACATCAAGAACCTTTTCATTACGTGTATTCTCTTTTTCATTTATATGTTGGTTTCTCAGGAATGCTTGCCAGGGGATACACTGATTAACTAGGTTTCTAAGAACTGAAAGGTTTTTGAGGGGAGAAATAGGGACCTTTTAAGGGAAAATAACAGCTTATACTCATTTAGATTTCCAAATAATTCTCCCCGCTCCCATTTCCACAGGGCCAGGTAAGTCTTAAAACATCACAGCTTCACTCCTGCCAGTCTCGTGCCCTTCAGTTCACAGGCACTGACTTTATCTCCAGCTCTGGAATACATTATACATTTCAAAGCTTTTGCTGTGGTTCAAATAGCTGTATATGGAACACAAAGCTACGCTGCCACACCAATACAGCAGTCACTGAATATTTATGACTTCATAGCAATACATCTGCAGTATTTGTGGGAGTGTTTCTAACAGAAATGTGGGGTTTCCCCCCAGAGAACAGATAATTTCCTGAAAATGTTTAATTGACACATTTAAAATATAAGATTGATTTTTAATTAGTCTAAATCTAGATATTTTTAAGATTCTGTCATTATTTTAAAATCCCAACATTGTCTTTTTTGGCTTATTTTTATTTCTAATGCTTCACTTGGCACAATAATTTATTGAAATTGGAAAGATAATATAAGCCTTGAGGGCCTGAACATCAAATCCACTCCCCTCTTCCAAATTTGGGTGTCATGTAGCTAAGGAGCAAAATTCAGTTATATTTAGGAGATCTTTTTTCTTTTGTGCATGAAATAGGGCAAGTCATCTTGCATACTCTTATATTGTCACATGCTCACTTAAATTTTGGAGAATAACACTATAGCAATGCAGAACATTAATACTGAATAACCACATTAATTCCTTTGCTTTTGCAGCGTTAATGCAGTAGAGTGTGTTTTGGTTTTGTTCTGGATATTATTTACCTTAGGCAACTTACTAAAAAAAAACCCCACAGTTTCCTTGTAAACCAAATTCTTGTAATCACCTTAATGCACTAGTAGATAATTAGAACTGATTTACACAGTTTGGCTTAAGAAATCAGCTTTACTGTGAACATAATTATTTAAACTAGTGATGGAGTACAATTATTCCTAGGAAAGACAAATTTTTATACAAAGTTAATATAAAAATGTTTTAACAAAAAGTAAAAAGTAAAATTTATTTATTATCACTTCATAATCTTCATAACTTTTCACAGTCTCCTGTGCAGAAAATCTACTTTTAAACAACTATCAAGCTTGATGGAAAAATTGAAAATGACTTAAAAATTATTAACCAAAGCATGCAATATATATTTATATAAAGTGTCAGCTGTCACCTTGAAGAAAAAAAAAAGGCAAAGAAAATATGTAAAATTCAGTGCTGACTTTACAAGAAATCTTATTAATTTGCTCTAGTAATATTGGTCTTCTTCCAGAGTTGGTCCAGGTGAGAGTGCAGTGATGCTCACACCACCCTGTCGCAGCAGGGTGGGCTGGAGCCTGAGGCTGTCAGGGCACAGCTGGAAGACGTGTGGGATACCAAGCAGAGGAGACCGGCTGAAGGGTTGCACTGTAAGAAATAATGAAAAATGCCTGTTTATTCAATAGACTGGATCATGTTTGCTCAGAATAAAATCAAAGACTGTATTTGTTGAAATAACTATGAGATGATCAAAACCAGTCTATTCCTTCAGATCCACCAGCTTGGATATAAATTCCATTGCTCTCCTCCCACCTTGCATAAGGAAAATGTAATGAGCTGTGGGTAGGCATGAGCTAAGACAGATAAGAACTTTGACTGGGGTTGGAGACTCGACTGGGGAGTCAAAATATTAGCAACAGAAAGGTAGGTCTGCAATTTTTTGTAACAATCAAACACTCAAAAATCTCCCTGCAATTAGTCACAAAAAAGGCATCTCTCTAAAGAAATCTGAAGACAGAAAACAGCAAGAAAGCTATAGAGAGGCTATACTTTACAGAGGAGGAGAACCTTGGAGCTTGATGTGGATAATTCACAAACAATTGATTGAATGCGCTGGATAAATTGTATTTGCAAGTTCTCCCACATCCAATTCACCTTCTCTCTCCCACTTAATGATTTTCTACAAGTGACAGAAATCACCTATTCTCATCCCAAGGGTAATTTCCCCTCTCCCCTTGTATGATTCATCTCACTTTCTCACTTCAACAACCTGGAATTCATAAGCATCTCTGTTATTATTTAGGGTTTTTTTGTTGTTTGTGTTTTTGTTTTGTTTTTGGGGTTTTGTTTGCTTTTTGTTAGGGTTTGTTTGTTTTGGTACCAGTTTTCTTTAGTTGCAAAGCTTATGAAATTTACTCATTACTTTTTTACTCATTAAGTGTAGGTGACTTCATCTCTACTCAGGGAAACCGCTCTGTCAGGAATGCCCACGTAGGAGTTAAATTGCGTCTTGAAGGAGTGATTTTTCATTCTCAGCCCTTGTCATAAGACTAATGTTTTGGTTCTAATGAGAACTTTGGAAGAGGGAGGCCTGAACAAGTGACAAGAGGATAAACAGCAGCAGAGGAGGTACCTACTATTTTATGGTGTGGACACTGTATTGCAGTGAGCAGGTGGGCAGCTGGCTCCAGCAATGAGAAATAGAAACACAGTTCTCACAAGAAGCAACTGTCCAATTCTTTACATGAGAGTAAGGTGACAGAAGAGACCTCATGGAAGATTACCAAAACCCCCTCCACTACAACAGTGCAACACTGCATTCCCCCACTTGGAAAAGCTGGAGAGGCAAATTGAATCAAAGAAACCTGGGTAACAAAGCCTCTAAAATGGCATTGCTCTCCAGGAATAAATAGCATCATTTTGCTCGTGTGAACAAATAGTACTTAATCCCTTTTGTAACTCTAATGATGCAAAATCAAAAATACTTTGTCTCTAAAATGTTATGCGTCAGTTTCAAAAATTTCATATCCTAAGCTCATCTGAAGGAAAGTAAACTGAAGAAGAAAATCAAACTCCCACTTTTGGACTTGTTCAGCACAGACTGTTCTTGCAGAGATCAACAAACCAAAGAATTTCAGTGCCTGAGAAGATCAAGGAACTGGGAATTTGGTGAAGATCTCAGAGACAAGGTTTGCACATACATTAACAAAATACTGACATCCTTGCACTTTTAAAGGCAGTCATCTTTTCATGCATAAGATAGTTGCATGACTTTTTTTTTTTCTTGAGGAGTTAGGAAATTAAGAATTTAAGCTGGTCACATCCTTGCACCTATAGCTTTCACCCTTATTCAGTGTCTGATAGTGTGTGTGAAATCAGGATGTAGGACTAGACTCTAACACAGCTTTTAGTTGCACAAACTGCATTAGTTGCAATAACTAACAGGAACTCTCTTCAAATGCACCCACAAGCCTTCTAGTCTGTCCTGCAGTAAACAGGAATAGGTTGATACCTGCTAAAAAGTTTAGTATAAACCAGACTGTGTGATAATTATGGCACATCTTGTGAAATCAGAATCCCTGAGTTGTCTTTCCATTCTATTGTTACACGCACAAATGCACTCTGATGGACAGTCCTTCCACAAGCATTAGTTTCCATGACAAGCAGTGTATATATATGTGCTCTTATCTCTGTTAATTAGGCATCTGTTCCTTGTCTCTGCGGGTGTTAGTTGGAGACTACAAAGAAAAAGATGCAATCAATAGTCATTTATATCTGTAAATTAGGCCAATGCAGAATGTCTTTCAAAGTTGAATAATTCAGAAAATACATACTTAGGATGAGTCACTACTTATGTGTTTTACTTCAAATGGGAAGACAACACATGTCCCTGGGAGCAGGGGAGCAAGAGACAGTCACAAAAACAAGGAGGCATTGTGTGGGAGAATGACATGAGGTGGATTTTGTACAAATCTTACTCCCAACAGCATGTCTGGTCTTCATGGGTGGCAGCTAAGAGAGGCTGAGGGGTACACAACTATTCATTGCCTTGGTGAACTCCTCAGGCAACAGTGTGATCATGAGCTTGCCTCATGAATACCTGACTCATTGACAATTAGGCAGGAAACTGTTTTTTGTTATTTTCTTCATTTTAGGGTTGAGCATCACGTGAAGCTACAAAATAATTAAGAAATTGGAAGTAGGCTAGGTTAAAGGTGGAGCTTCACAAGTCCAAGGGACACTCTGGTAAACTATCAATAAGTAAGTATTTTCAAGACCAAAGGTCCTGACTGAAATGCATACTGTTGGAAGTAATTAAAAAAAAAATATACTTGTCTATGACTTCCTCACTCTCCACACATACAGAAGCTTGTATGCGCTTCAGGATCCCAAGTTATTTCAACTTTGCTACCTGGGCTGACTAAAGGAGTATGAGTGCCCATTGATCCAAATGGATCCATCTTTGTTCATCTTCTACTGACCGAGCAGAGACAACAGGAACTGGTTATTGTGCCCAAAATTAAGTGCTAGTTTTTCAGTTTTCAAGGAACTCTACTTAGACTTACCTGGAGTGGTATCAACCGATGAATAAGCAATCTGTTAGCAACTTGGACTAAAAACACAGTGCTGATGAGGGCTGAGGAATGAAGCCAGACATTTAGGATAGTGAATGTAATCAATAACCTGCCAGTTTGTGATAGGTGCATAGTGCTCTTCTGAGTGTTTTTTTGGATGAAGCTGAGGAAGAGATTTGGTCTTTGGCAGCTGTTTGGGCATCTGCAAATTTGGAAATCAAATTCTGGAAGAAGAAATTCTGTGGAGGATGCCTTTATTGCAGTGGATGACCTGACTGTTTACAGGGCCTTACAGGAGCAGGCCAGTATAGCAACAGACAGTAAAGCTACCCTTAGATATTAAGGCCACTTCAGTCTAAGTACCTATAGATTTTAACAGCTGAGAAATATATGATTGCAGTTCAGATCCCTGTGGAAAAAGCTTTGACCTTTCCATAGCAGGCCACTTACCTTGCCAGTCTTACCAGTGATCCCAAGACTGAACTGGTCATTTGTCATGGGAGGACTACTAAGCATCTATCATCTTTCCTAAGACCTGCCTTAATTTAGAACTATTATAAAACTTGCTGGCCTTTAAATAACAACAATAACAATAATAAATAATAAGTCAAGCTTAACATTTGCTTATTGCAGTATTTGTCTTCTGAAGTCTATCCAAGTTACAGTTTGTCTTTGGTGGCCTCCATCTCGCTCATTATCTAGCAATGAAGCATTGGCACCTATTAGTCAGTTTTTGCTGCTACTTCAAGAGTGGAGAAGAGAGCACCAGTCATTCCCAGTTTTGATGAGGAATCTTGCACTATACTATGCATCCCTAAAGACCAAGTTCAAGGTTCTACAGAGATTAGCTAGGAGGGGTTAATTAACTACAAGCAATTCAAACTATCTTGCGTAGTTTCTGCAATCTTGTGCATATTTTTAGATGCTAGATGACTAAATCCGTGGGATGCGGCACATAAGGAGCCATAATGCAACTGTAATAGAAGGCAGATTTTGCAATCTCATTCTCAGAAACAGCTAAATGAGATTCGCATAGGTAAAAGTGGCCAATAATGGAGATAGGCACCATACTGGTTTCTAAATATTCCTATGTGCTAGGAAGTATAGACATAGAATGCATGTGGAAGCTGCATTGTTTTTTAAGACTTTAAAGGAAACTTGTCTAGCAATCCTTGCATAAATGTTGTTTGGCTGCTGCCATTCATTTTCTTAGTGGACACACACAAGCCCAAGTCTCTCAAGCCTTATCTTATGTTTAAGGATAGAGACAAGGAATAAGTTACAGCAGTGTAAACTGAGGTCTGACCGTATTGGTGTGCTCATGCCTTGTGGGCCTCCACAGCAGAACACACCCCCTCTCAGCATGAGAGCACAGCAGCTCACTGAGAGCAGTGTGCACCTTCCTTGCTGTGGGGGTATTCCGGCCTCTCACTTTGGTAAGGTCTCACTCAGGGGACCTGTGGCTGCCAACTTCAAACGCCAAGACATATCTCATCGGTTCAACTGCTTCAGTTCTGTCATTCTCTCCTATTCTCTAGTATTTCAGGGGTGGCAAGGCAGCTTTCCAATCAGTGTGTGAGCCTTGCTTATAGATGAAGCTTTCCATGGGCAATGGGCTGCTTTGGTGGTGTGCCCTAAAAAATCTGGGCTACTCAGATTTCACAATGGACCCTTGTCTACAAATTTTATGTATTTCCCTGAAATTTCATTAAAGGTATTTGTTTTTGTTCTGTTGGCTAACATTTTACTTCCTTTCTTGGAAAAAAACCAGGGAAGATATTACCAATGTCTAGGGGTCAGACCATATGTATATTATACAGTATTGAGATAAACCAGTCTCTGCCCCTGTACTTTCTGCAAATGAATATTCTACATGACTAGGCCTTATTTAGTTCTTCTTAAAATAGGCTTTTGTAGATATTTCAACTCCAAGAGTGGCAGAACTTTTTGCTTTGCAGTTGACTTTTTTTTTTTTGGGCGTTATTTAGTCACATATTAAACAGCTGCAAGCTTTGACATGAACTTTGCGATAGCATCAAATATTATAATGGAAGACTGAACCAACTGCCACTCTCATTAATAATTTTCATTACAGTGGAAGCAATATCAAACTTATCAAGAAACTAAAAATTATGTTCCGTCCTAATTTATAAGAGATATTTTCTTTTCTCATTAAAATAAAATCAAATTCCTATTCTAACAGGCTTTTGATGTGATCTCTTTAAATCTTCAATCAAGACTTCAAAAACTGTCTATGAAAAAGAGTATCCAAATCCTGATTTCAAACATGGAAACAAGAGAGGAAGGCCCATGCTTTTAAAGGTACAGAATGGAGAGCCTGTATACAGATGCAAAAACTAGAATTTTTTTAAATAAATCTGAGGACTGCTAACATTCATATATACAGCTTTGCTAAATGGCACATGAAACAAAATGTCTCTCAAATTAATGCTCTCTGGTCTGCTTTCCTTAGGAACTTTGAAGGAAAAAAGAAAGGGATTGTCATTTTTGTTCCAGGCAATTTATGTCTGGACTTAGGTATTGGTTTCCTGAGATCCTTCTTTATTCTTGCCCTCAATATGCCTCCAGCTGTAGAGGAAGCCCCTATTTTCAAGCATTGACATATTTGACAGTACAGTGTTGGATAGTGTTGGACAAGACGGGGGCCTCCATAATGATTCTTCCCACTGTATTTCTGCCGTGCTAAGCTGCTGACTTATATGCACCACAAGACACATGATAGTGTAACAGAGGGCAGAGAGGTTAGGATCAGAAGGGAACATAGTGATCATTATCTGAGTTACTCGATAATTTCACAAAATTTACAATTCTGGTGTTGATACTACATTTCTGCTGATAGGATTCAATAAATGAACTCGGGGTGGGGGCAGGGGGAGACAGACACAGAACTCATCTGATCTTAAAAAGAAAACCCTACAGACAAATACTTTCCAAGAATCACCTTCATGTTATCATGAGCTTTGCCTTGCCTATAAAAAACAGGCTGTATGTACAAATGATCCCAAGCCCTCAGGCTTTGAGTGTCTTGTGAAGGCTTTTGTTCAGGATGCTGCACCCCTACCAGCCAAGGAGGATATTAATGCTGAAGTACCTGGACTGCAAAGCTGCCACTGGGCCAGCAAGAATTTCCCTTAACTAATTACAGTATCTCACAAGTCCACATAAATACAACAATGTCTAAGAGAATAATGAAAACAGCACTGTGGATTATTTTTCACTTTTGCAGTAAGGAAATAACACATTTAGGTGATCATTTTAAATAGCAATATACAAATGCTAAGTCCAATGTGGAAAACAAACACTAGTTTTCCTTTTAGCATATGTACTGAATTATACAGAAATCATAGGCCTAAAATCAGTACCACCTAATACAATCTTTTCATAACAACAAGAGAAAATAATTTCTAGGAAATGCAGATGATTTATACTGTTGTAGAAGACATTTAGTCACAAAGAGTAATAGAATATCCTGAGTTGGAAGGCACTCACAAGGGTCATCAAGTCCAGCTCCTGGACCTGCACAGGACAACCCTGAAAGTCCCATTTCCCCCCAAAAGGGAGAGAGGCATCTTAAATGATGAATGGTACGGTTTTAACTAATGATTCACAATACTCACAAAAACTGCTGTAGCAGTGGACAGTTCATCAAGAATTTGCAAATTGATGGCTGATTTACAAATAAAATATTGAAGTCATCAAGCAAATTGTTCTAAAGAAACCATCCACCCTAATTGTGATGATGCAGTAGGAAATGGGCTACAGAAAAGCTGAGCCACAGAGACTTGGTAAATTTTCTGCCCTATTAACTCTCAGTGAGTTTGTCTCTGGGATGAAATCTTGGCTCTGTTGAAGGCCTGACTATGCTACCATACTTCAAATTTGGTCAGATACAGAAAATGCTCATTTTAAATTCAATGCCTGATCCAAAAGGCTTTGGATCAGAGTTTTGCAGTATACTTACAGTTTAAGGCTTCAGAGTTCTAAAGGCAGAAAGAGTGCAGATTTTCATTTTCTTGTCTATTTCCAGCAGTGGTGTCTCTAAGCTGATGCACTTTTTCCTTTAAGGAAAAGGCAAGTATAAAATCAGAACCAGAAAACAGTAACGGAAGTTTACTGTAAAAATAATGAGTAACTATAAAAAGCTGAATTCTTTAGCATTCCGAACACCAAGCTTTTCTCTCCAGGAAAATGATTTTAAAATACTGAAAAATGTTTATGATGATAATTTTAGCATTTATACCTAGGAGTCTTGTAGGTTACATTGATTCTGGCATTGGATTACTGAGACTTAGGGTTCTGGGGTTTATTTTTTTGGCCAGGACAACCAATTTTCCCTCAAAAATCCAAGTGAAGACCAGACAACTGCAGCGACAATATGAAATAAATTCACCGTGTTTATAGACAGAGGGGTAACAGCAAAAGACTCTTCCGTGGAACAAAACCAGAGTCACACAGTGCAGGGTATAAATGACCTCTACAAAGTAGCTTTTCCCCTGAAGTAGTAAAAACAGGCCAAGTAAATACTCCTTGAAATACAGACATTCTATAGTTTACCAAGAAATAAAGGACTTATAGCTTAGTGCTGCTGTCATGGCACAGATTAGATATCATCTTCCTCCACAAGAAAGTCCCCTGACTGATAGAGCAATATCAGGAATTCATCCATGTGCTTGGCTGCAGATGGATTTGGAAGGGGGCATCCCCCACACCCTTGCTCTACTGCTGAACAGCCAGTGCTGTGCTCCTGGTGCCCAGCTCGGGAACCGTGCTCCCAAACTGTTCTAGGCCCTTGCACTCTTGCTGTTAAGTGTTCCACTGTGATGACTAAGCTCAACCTATTTCTTCAGTAGATGCAAACACAAAGAGCATTTAATCTCTCCTTGTTGGCAGCATCTGGTAGCTCTCCCACTCTGCAAAGTAGCAGAGTAGCTTTGATTTCCCTCTTTCTACTAAATAACTGAGAGGACAACAAAAAAATATTTTTGTTAACGCACGACTTCATATAAAATGAGGTCATAACCTCTTCCTCCATGTGTGTTTTTAGAAGTAATTAACAAACCTCCTCTCCATAGCCTGCAGCTTTGATGCAGTTCTTTCAGTGACTCAGTGCGTGGGCTTTTGTAAATCCTGTTTTTGTGCACCTCAATTTACTCCATACATTGAATACAAAGGAGCTGAAGAGCATTGTTAACGCTTCTGAATTTCACTAAGTATATTCAACACTTTCAGATATGCATAAACCTGATGCAAATTGATACATATCAATTGACTATAATAAATGTATGCTTGATATGTTTCTGTTAGTTGACACTGCTCAGTAGCAAATCGGTTCATTTGGTGACATAAGATTTGTGGTTTCTTGAAAGATACACAAACCTAGGCATCACCTAGCAGTTTAAAACAGAAGTCTCTAATACAGTTTGTATTAGAGCAAAAGGTGCAAGATATTTGGCTTTAGAAGACCAACATATCTGAAGCCAGGCAAAATAAATTCAGAAAGTCTCTCAAGTAATTAAACAACAGCAAAAATGGGTATCTAATAAATTCAGAACCATAAGCAACAAGCTCCTTGGAAGCTGACTGGCAGATAAACCATGACTCTTATTTCTGACCTTACGTGTAGGAGCCAAAACACAAGATTTTATTTCTAGAACTTCTGATCAAGATTCCTGTCAAGAAAAAAATTTCAGATTCATACCTGTTGAGTGGACTGCAGTCTCTCTTTTTCCTTCTGCCACTGTTTAAATTTGTCCAGGGCTTCATCCATGGAAATTGTCCCCTTTTTCACCTGCTTCTGCAAGTGGATGAGTTCTTCCTGTTCCGCAGGGATGCTGTGTTTCACAGTGCTGTAAGTTACTGTGTCAGTGTGGCCTCTGTGTACTACAAGAAAGTGTAGAAAGAGAGAACTGAGAAATGCAACAAAGCAATGAGGATTCTACCATTGCTCTTTGGCAGCAGAGTAGCATCTTAAACATTTCCTTCATTACTATTGCCCTCATTCATGGATTCTGCATTAGTGTCGGTTCCTACAAGAATTTCCTTCTGGCACTACATTTTCTTCTATCGCTACAGCTTTAGCACTGACGTTTTAAAGGAAACTGTTGCTATGTGAAGATAATAAAATACCCACAGTGCCTTTTTTCTCATTCCAACTTCACTGCAGTTCCCCAGTACAGTAATAAATTAGTGATTATGTGCTGCCCCATATGCTTTAACCCTTGACAACTGAAGCAGGAGGAAGTATCTTCACTCAGTGTTCATTAATTTTATACATAACATTGCTAATTATTTTAGGGTACTGTTAACGGAATTTACAGTAGCAACATTTTGATGTGCTACAACGCAAGTAAAAAGTGGACTGCCACAAGTAATTAATTTTACATGGACCTTGGGGTACCTAGAAAAGAAGTGTTGCTCCCCACACTGCTATCTGTCCATGGCTGGAACGAGTGCACAGCTGAGCCCTCACATCTTTCCTTTTCTTGGTTTTAAAAATAATAATGAAAGGAAACAGAAAATTGTGAAGTAACTCTGACTCAACAAATCTTTCCTATAAGACTTCTATTCTTCTTTCTTTAATCTGATCTCTTAATGGTGCAATACCATTAAGGATATAAATCATAGGTGGCAAAACAGATGCTAAATCAGCAAAATCAAGTCACAGAAAATCTCTACTACTTTGACTGAAAAATATCAAGGCATTTAAAGAGCAAAATTAAATTCTGTACCAGGCTTTTTGGCGGGGCAATACGTCCTGTTGTCACTGGTCACTCGAGTGGCCTTTTGCTGAAACACTGCAACAAAATTAAAAATATGAGGAAGCTGAAACATGGCAATCAACCTCATCACATATTCTGAACAAAGGAAGCAGACTCATAAAACCAGGCTGGAATAAATTCTTTGTTCTAGCCTAGGAGTATTTTTCAACTCACTTGTCAACCTTAAGTTAGTTACTTGAAAAATTGTTCTGTTGCACAGAATGGCAGGATTACTGATATTACAGGTACCATGACAAGAAGCTTAGAAGAAAATAAAGTAGACTTATCACATTAACATGTTACTTGTTTAAAAGAAACAGCTAGATCTCAGAGTTCTTCACATGATACAGACACTTATTGTAGACTCATTCTTAATTTATGGGGGAAGCTAAGGCAGAAGACACCCCAATAGTACCAGGTGAGAATAATGACACTGCTAAAGAAAGAGTATGTGTATATTTTCACCTATTTTATTCAAGTACCAGGAACAGCAGAGCAAAATCACTCCATTAGCCTAGCCAATCATCCCTATTCCTGAGAAGTGCCCAGAGAACAGTGAGCCTGGATATGCCAGTCAGACTTCTGCTGGCAGCACAGTAAAACCCAGAAGGTTTCTGGGTTAGCTACTGTCATACCAGCTTTCTCTCTTAACTCTCAATTCTGATTTTAGCTAAACAAACTGACAATCTAGAATAATTCATTCCAATTAAGCACTCCTCAGTCATCACTGCAATGCAGCAAATGTGCCCGTTCAATGGAGCAAATATTTGCTTGGGTACCATGGCCCAGTACAACGGAGCTGTGCTCAAGCGGCAGAGCAGGCACAGTCTGCGTGGCAGCCTGGAGTCCTGGCTTCTTGCTCCTGCTGACCAGGGAAACCCAGTGGAGCTTGGGTTGCTCCTCGTTCGCCTGCCCAGAGCTGCCTTGTATGGTGCATCTTCTCTCAGGGAAACTTGTAAAATGGATGGTCCAGACCACTGTGGCATCTAAACTTGCTGCATGCAGAGGTGAGGAAGGAGCAGTTCCTAAGAGTGTATTTTCTACACTGCAGAATAAAATTTTTATGCTAACTCCTGAGTAGGCTTGTACGGAAGGTGATGATGAACGAAAAAAGCTAGGGACTTGTTCATTAAAAAAGTTCTCGAGCTAAACGAAGAGAGAAAACACAGGCAGCACAAGCTAATGATGTTATATCCCTAGCTCATCCTAACACTAATAGATTTTAACTTTTGTAATACTTTTTCTTGACATTCTCAAAGTATCCTGCTAAATATGATTGCAGTGTTTTCTTCTATACTTGAAATAATAGTCTCCTTTTAAAGATGAAATTAAAGTAATGAGGACACAGATGTAATGCAGGCAGCCTGAATTTTACTGTGTAAGGAGGAGAAGGGACATACTCAACAGTCTGCCTGATTAGAAAGCACTTTAATGGATAGACTTTGAAATTTCTGCTGAGTTTTGCAGTGTTGGGTTAATCAGAAATGGAATTACTTTTCCAGTTAAAAGTAAAACTATTAAAACCACTTTACGTGCCACATCTTGTTGAAATGATTTGAGTTGGCAGCAAATATTCAGCGTGGGTGAGGTCAGTGAAAACAAATGCCTGTTTCTGGAATGCCTGGAAAGACAAGCACACTGCACAGTACAACAGCCATGGATTTAGGGAAGACTCTGGCAATTCGCCCTTTCATTCCCACATTCTAATTACTTACAAAATACTTGAATACAACAGTGAAATAAGAGAAACAGGTAATCTTGCACAGGGATATATTCCCCTATTTTTTTATGGAAGATAAAGTAAATATACCTGCAGTAAAGCAATATTAATATAGCAATTTTTTAAGTGTTGAAATGCTGCAATTCTTCACTTTTTTATATATATAAATATACTTATTTTCTGTGCCTCTCTACCATAGATAATCTGATTAAAATGTTGTAGTACTTCTGTCATATTTTTATACTTAATGTGCACCTTTCAATAACGTCTATATGATCAGAAAGAGAGTCCCTTTGGATTTCTAATCATGCTGTGACTGGCTAAAGTACCCATAGATGCTTGTAGGTAAAAATCTACAAATTAAACGTCCTGACCCAATATATGCTATATAATTTTTGTCTACAATATATCTCTTCTTCTCTTACAGTTTCTCAGAATTAAAGAAGGCTGAGAGAACTAATAGGTAATTCCGTTTATTCCCCCTCCTCTCTTCAGCTACTACAGGATACAGATGAAGTCCTTTGCAAGCCCTAAATACATTTTTGTGCCTTAGGCAGTAAGATTGCTCTTTAGGAATGTAATGTAACCTCAATATTACCCCAGCAAAGCAAAATCAGAGAGAATGAAACTACTGCAGTATTTTCTAGTAGGACATGAAACCAAAAAACAACATTTAAAAAGTGAGACAAGACAGAAATTTTGTGGCAAATATGCAGAACTCTGGGAAAATCCCTAATGTAAGGCTTGGAAAGTGAGTGGGATCTGAAGTGCTCTGAACTGTCTTTTTCATCTCAATCAGGCTAGCTAGAGATGTTGTTTCAGGGTGTCTGCACGTGCAGGTAAGTAATGCTGTGAGGCTTGAAATGTGGTTACTATTTTCCTGGTTATCACCACAAACAGAAGGGTTAGAAACACTTGAAATCTAAGTCTCTTGTGTATAATTCAGTACTAAGAAGAGCATTTTATAGTCACACACTGTGCAGGAAACTGTGGAGGGTATAAAGGGTCTAGAGAGAGAGAACAGATTTTTTACAATAGCTGCAGGTTGGCAAAAAGAACAGGAATTTGATTTTCAGAATTAACTGAGATTCTAACACAAAGCTGTAATGGTAAGGAATCACAGATGCACTATGACATTTCAAAGATTGCTTAGTGATGTAATTAGAAAGAAACACAGGCAATCAAAGTGTGGAATGAGTTAGATCATGAGAGAGGAGAACTCATATCAGTTACAAGGCAACGATCAACCAAGATATGGTTTCTAATTTACATTTTACTTTACCCATCTAAACTATGGGGGATATTGCCTAATTTGCTGTATTGGCAACATTACCTCTAAAAATCACACAACGTTTGCCACTATGCACTAGTGATTCGAACAAAGCCAGACTGATGAACTCATCCTCTGGAAGAATACGTTTGCTAATCATACCTAATAATTACATACTTACTCAGCACTTTCAGTAGCACAAACACAAGGAGAAAGGACACAGTGAAAAAAATTAATCAATCAATAAATATAATTATTTTGAATCCAGCTTGTTTAGGAAATTCAAGATGCATTTATTCATCAGCTTCACTGAGCTGATGTTCCAAACAAAAGTATCTATTGCCATGACTGTTTTATTTCATAAACATTCAAAATTAAAATACAGGGGAACAAAAATCTTTATATGAACTAAGTGATAATTCAAGTTAATTAATACACTAGGGTTGCACTTACTAACACGTCTCAACTCAGATGCAAATTACGGTGAATTTGTAAGCTCTCTCCTTGTTCTTAGTAGATTTTTGCTTCATTCATTTTAGAATTGTCATGCAATTAATTCATGATTAATGGAAGAATGGAGGAGGGGTGAATTGCTCATTGGGTTATGTTGCAGGAAGAGACTTCTGTCTTTGCCCATTCCATTTTTTTTCTCCATTATTTAAACATTTTAACATCTAAATTGTGTATGCATAGTACCTAGACAAATAAAATTTGCAAGTTCTTTTTTTCTGGTAGAGATTAGATTGTAAATTAGATGAAGCACAGCAAGGGATGACAAATACACAGAGAATACTAAGGAAGGAATATAGTAGAATGATGCTTATTATTCAGGAGATGAGAACTCTGCAGATGTTGTTCACATCTTTTTAGATCTCATTTTCCTTTTGTCTGTTTTGTTGGCTAACATACTGAACCTCACTCAGTGTGAGGACTAGAGAGAAGTCATCAATGCAATGCTAACCAGAAAGTTTTGTAAGATATGACTAATGACTACTCCTAAAACCTATACAAAATATTTCACATATTCCAGATTAAACAAAAAAATTCTACTGACTCATAACATGAAATCAACTAAGGAAATGGAACCCTGTAAACAGAGTTGTTTATTTTTCCAAGGCCAGGCAGCTGAGCCCAGAACAGAATCAGCATGCCTCAAGAACCTGGTCTAGTTAAGTCCAAGCGTTGTGGAGAAGCGGTGGCTGCACAGTGCAAGGTAAGAAAGACTCAGGTCCCAGAAGCTGCCCTGTCATGGCAGGTGTCTGAATGCACTTACACCATGACAAGGTGAAGGGGAAAAGTCTGTTTTAAGTGCACCAGCACAAGAAGATGAGTGACCACATCTAAACTGGTACAGAAATTCTGATCTGGTCTAGATGTACAGACTGACACTCTGGACATTTTTGAGAACACACAACAGTCATTTCATCAGAATAAAGACCAGGTGATGTCAAATGCACTTGCAGAAATATCAGACTGCCACACTGCTCTGTTACTTGCAGTGGCCCAGTGCATGCTGCCTGAGTTTTTCAGCGACAGCATCACATTGCCTCATCACAACTTACACAGGCTATTGTCAGTCTCTACCTTGCACAGCTACTTAGTTGACTGAGAATGAAAAATCCCATTTTCTCAGACTGAAAAATGATTTAAAAAAGACTTACGCTGTAATGACAATGTGAAAATATGAATCCAAAAATAAACATATGTTCACCAGCAATACTCTTCCCAATTTGCAGTGAGATTCTGAGTCTGTGAAGTAGAAGCTCAAATCTGTTAGAATCCCAGTGACTTTAGTCACAGAGGGACCTCAGGAGACTACACAGAGATGACTCCCCTGCACTGAGGCAAGACAATAAAAATAATACCAGAACCCTGTTTTACAGAAGGTGTAAAGAATGAGCAAGAAGAACAGGTACTGGGGATTAGTTTAAGATGCTGTTCACAAAGTGGCGTTAACGTACTTGGTATACCACACACAATGAAAAGAACTCTCACACCTTTGCCCTTGTCAGAAGTTTAACTTGGTGGATCATGAAAGTTTGGAGGACTTTAGTGTACACTCAAGAGCATTTGCTCCAGCATGTAAAATCTGAATATACTTATTTAGTCCCATTTTTCTTGACTAGAGAAAAACAAAAAGAGGGAGACACTCTGTTTTTACCACATATATGCTATTTGGAACAGTTTGGTTTGCAACCAGGCAGCATCCTATAAATATTTTTCTCTCTGTGCACCTTATTCAGTACATGTCACAAACCTACCAAAGCTAGGATAGCAAAAAATCTGATTGAATGAATACAGTGGATGAAGCTGGTACACCACTCCTCAGCCAGCTCTGTAAACACAGTCTAACTTCTCTAAGCCAGCTAAACGGTGCTTCCTAGTATGGCATTCATGGAAAAACACCCTTAAGCTGGGAATCCATCTGCAGTGCAGTATTTTATACTCACTGTAGCAAAGTATGACAAAAATCCCTCCGTGGGACATAAATGTTTTCAGTTTTACATGGGCTCTGAGGCTTCACTTTGGAAACCCCTGCTTTAGAGCATTTAAACAATTGGCATCATGAGAATTACTGACTCAGGATGCGATCACTACAGTTCTCAGTAATCAGCCTGGTAAGGTTCCAAGACACTAACAGTTCTGGTCTGGATTTTGTTTATGCATTTCAGTTGGGTTTATGCTGTCTATCCTGTATGTGAGATATTCTGCCTCCCTAAAAATATCCACTGGCTTCTACTTTTTCTGCATACCCTGTGATTTTGATGAGCAATGAGAACGTTATTCTACACTAGAACAGTAACTGGTAAACTTACTTTTCCACATCTAACTTTTAACCTTAGTGGGAGGTCCCACAGAAAGCTATCTTTAAATAGCAAAATGCTTTCAGTGCACACAGGGGAAACACATTCCTTCAGGGAGTTGTGAGAGGCTTGCAAAGGAACAAAGCCCACAGCATATGAAGTTTTATTGATGCTGGTGTAGGACAGGTGTCTTTGCTGCAGAGAACCTTTTCAGACTAGTGGTCTGTGATAAGAGGTAAATGATTAAAGTGGGACAGGAATGTAATCCTTAACCCTGAGTCAGTCCTGTAGGTCAGACTTCAGAAATGACAGGGTGACATTACAGAAACTCATGTGCCTGTCCTACAAATACACCAGGGACTTTGGTTGCCAGCTCAATCAAATTTGGTATCAATAGAGAACATTAAAATTGCACTCTAAACTGAAAAAAACCATCTTCATACATTTATTTAACAGTTGTTTTGGCAGCACATAACTAAAAAACCCCACTGAAATAGTCTACAGAGGAATAATAAGCACCTGAGGAATGGTGAGGGAGCATATTAAGAGTGCACATCATCTGAACAACAACCTATTTGGCACCAATTTGCAGCTCCATTGGTTGACGAGCCTTTCAAGCAGAAGACAAAATTCTTGCAGTGGTCTAAATTAAAGAACAAATGTATTCTGATAGTTGAAAATGCAGTATATGTTTACCAGTGCTCAATACAGTAGTTTGAATGTTCATTAAAATTTGAAAATGGAATAAATGAAACTGAGTAAAAGCTATTAGAGCACTTATGTTTTAAACCTTTCAACTCCCCCATATTTTCCAGAATTTGTCAGCAAATTCAAGTCAGATGCTCAACCTATAACTTATGGTAGTTCAGTTATGACAACTTGCATCATTGAGTGTTTACTGCCTAGGTTTTGAAGTGTAGATCTAGCACCAGAAGTGACTCTAAAAATTGGCTTGTCAAGCCCCATGTTTGATTTCTATAGATTGACAGTTTCCCTATCCTGTTCAGCAGAGCACCAAGGAGGGTAATCTACAGGGAACAGGCTTTCTGCCCAGTGTAAACTTGAGATTCCATGTGTTCAAAAGTTGCTTATTACAAAGAATGCTAATTGCTCACTGTTTTTGTTATTCTCAAGGAAACACTACTACTCTTTTGTAACTTCATATCATTCATTCAATTTGTGGTGAAAATCTTAATGGAAATTCAGCCCCTGGATTTGTTTGGATGGATATAAAAAAAATAAAAAGTAGTCACCAGTACACAATCCAAAAGGTAAAAGGCATTTCTACTATGCAATGTATACCTTTTTTTTTTCCTTTTTCCAGCCATTAATGAGACCATCTGTAGGTACATAAAGGGCAAAAAGAGATCCTCTTCTTGCATCTCTGCATGGCACTATCATTCTTTCCATTAACTTCCAAAGCACATGGGGATCCAGTAGTGAGTGACTGTGTAACACAGCCCTCCTCTGTGCATCATGTTCCATTCTCTAATCTCATTTTTCCATAGGACCTGTGTCTTACTAAACACTAGAAGGAAATGGTCCTGGAGATCAACCAGAACTGTGCAGTGAAGACAATCTGTTTCTTATAGGAATATTAAATAATTTGCTTTATAAGTTGAAAGGTATTCAGCAAACAGAGAGAGAATACAAAGGAGGGAAGGATGCCTTAGTTAAGGAACTAAAAACTGCTCTGCAGAACAGGATTTCTCTTTCCAACAAAGCCCTAGCATAATGTCAGACAAGTCATTTAAGCCAGCAATTAGGCTTGTCAGTCCCTGACGTCAGGATACTGACTAGACACACTAATGATTTAATTTGAAGTTCTGAGAACTCATAGTTGCTACTGAAATCAATGGTATCTCTGCTCTGAATGAATAAAGTATTAGGTAATGCTGTTAATCTCAAGAATCTTAGTTACTTCATACTGGGCATTTAAAAAGTCAATAGATAGAGAACAAATCAAAGGGTTTGTAACAGGAGGGTCTGAAATGTGGGACCTAAGCCAGGCATGAATTATATTTTAATCAAAATGGGAATAAAAGCACTGAAGTTTTTTGTGCTTACCCACTTTAAAAACTAGATGAAACAAAATATCTGTGATAAATAGGAGCATATGGCTAGCTACTTATTACTGTACTGCAATGTTTGTAGCGGGGGAAAGAAGAGCAAAACTACTTCAATTTAACTTCTTGATTATTTGACTTTGCAACTTTTGCAATACTCTTTTTAATACAATTATGAAAACAAAACCCCAAAGTACCATCAATTTATTTGAGGGCTGAAAAATGTGTATATGCACTAACTAGGCTAGAGTATTTTACACTGATTAGATGAAATTATAAAGGAATGGCTGCAAATGCACACAGATTTTAATGATGGACTAGGACAAAATTTTCCGGTTCTTACAGAAGAAACAATTTTTTTTCCCCTGAATATAAGAATTTCTAATATAATAAACTGGAAACTGGAATATTGCTGGACTGGATACTTTTTAACCACTGTGGGGAAGGACAAAGATTACTAACCGGAGTAGGAAGAAAAATCTTTGAGCTGAAGATATATTCCATCTGTCTAAAATTTCACTAGCTATCTCATGAATCTCTCCACAAAACAGGAGAGGGAGATACTCCAGATCTAGAACCAGCAGGACAGGTAGGCAAAACAGGCCTGAGTGGTCACCTGAAGCTTTCTTGAAGTGCTTCTACTTTTCTCATGTTTTGTGTAAGTAAAGGAACTTGAGTCAGGGGATGATTTCACAAAACTACAGGAAACTAATTAGTCTGCCACCACTTGCATATAAAAGTAAAGGTAAAAACCTTGTGGGTGGGTGTGTATATATAAATATACATATGGTGAACCACAGTCCCATCAAAGCAGTTCCTCTCATAATGTCTTCCTTAGCAAACAGAGTAGACAAAGCAGGAACACTGCAGTGAGTGCAGTAAAAGACAGTAAAAGCAATCTCCCAAATAAAGCACCTTCACATTACAGGTTTTCAAGTCACTGGCCTGTCTGTAATGATGGTGGACTAAGATTTGAGATATTGCTTTAGCAATCTCAGTAAAAGCAGCCGTTTCATGACTTTTGTAGCTGTAACAGGCCCCCTTATAGCCATCCACTCCTGGATTGCACTGTAACTACTGTAATGAGTCATAGTTATACCTCTGGAATATGCTGAAGAAAGAGCAACTAAATGATGACCACATTAGCGCATGCATTCTGGCCCTAACCTGGAGTTATACAGCCTGGAGAAAGAGAGCCAGCTAAGAAGAATAAAAGAAATCACTGACTGAGATGTATGAAAAAGAAGGTACTCCGCTGTATTTGGTGGAATGTTTTGAGTAGTATTAATTCTGCTTTAGTACAAAACATGTACTGCATGCATGTCTAATTTGTCCTTTGTCAGTCTATTTTTTAACCACTGACTCTTATGCATATTCTTATACACTGGCAGGTTCTTTTAGAGGAGTCAGAAAACTCAGGCAGCATGGATTTTGAGACTTAACAGAGATCTCTGCAGTAAGTCCATTGTTACTTTGAAATTTGGCTTCAGTCTGAATTGGACTGTAAAGATACCTGACATCCCTTCCAGCCTTATATTTCCATGAATAAGCTCAAAAAAGTTCCCCAGTTTTCACAGAAATGGTAAAAGGACATAATCCTTCCTGCTAGAAACATAATGATCGTACCAAGAAATGGAGGCAATTTCTAGCACTTTGCATTGGAGAAAGGATATTTGAAAGAGAAATTCTGCCACAGGCATTTCCCCCTACTGTTCTCATCAGAAAAAAAAAAGCTGAAATCTCTCTCTCAGAATTAAGTAAAATCATTTCAATAATCAATGGCAATGACAATTCAAATAACACATTCTGTACTGCATTGCTAGAACAGATACACTCACACAGCTCACCCAGTAATTCTTATTTTTCCATAATTTTCTCATATTTTTTTAAAAGCTAAATAAAACCTGTGATGCTATCTGACATGCAAACTGAAAATTAACATTACTCAGAGATGTTCTCAGCTCATTTGAAGGGTGAGAATGGGTTGACTGAAACAAACAATATGTTGGTTTGAAGGTAACTGGACAAGGATCTTAGCATTTTAAAAAATGTTTTTCATCAAACAGAAGAGACAGGCCTATGTTGTACTAGAAAATATTAACAAAGCAGCAGCACTAACCTTGTACTATATAGGGAATGTTCTCCTCTCTGACCAGTGAGTACTTGGGACGAGGGGCAGGGGCTGGCGGCCTGTTCAAGATAAAGGACCTGCAATGTTTCCTTTTCTCCTCCTCCTCCTCCTCCTCCTCCAGTATGAAATCGTACACAGATTCCTCCAGTTTCACAGCAGAGTACGGGTGCTCCTCCTCACTGTCTTCCTCGCACGTCTCTTGGTCTTCTCCCCAGCACACTGTTTTGAGTCCATCACCATGTTCTCTTTTACTCCTGTCCAGTATAAAATCCCTCTCTGAAAAAAGAAGGAATTGTGTTGCATATATAGGGTAAAGAAAAGAGATTAGGACTTATCTTAAAGCTTTGGAGTTTCCTAAAGTAACTCAGAGACCTAATTTCACTTCTAAACTAAAGTGCTCTGATTTTCAGAGGCTTCTGATCATCTAATTCAGTAGAGAGGATGTCCCAAAGGAATAATTCCAGCTTCAGGGACTCCTCATGATTTCACACCAGATTATCAAACATAAATGCTTAGCTGTTAGCCACAAAATAAATGGACTGATTTAAAGAAATACAGAGTGCACCAGTTACTCTCACAAGGGTTACACAAGTACATTGCTTCATGGGGAAGCCAAGTAAGTGGTACCTGTGGTCCTTGGCATTTTGGAAAGTCAAGCTGTTTGTTACCTGTTGCAACAATGACTTAAGAATTGAAAAGTATTTTAGAAAATGTTGGATTTTGTCTTTCCTACATCTTCAGTGCCCCACTTGGTTTTGAGGACTTTACTAAGATGTACTGTAGGTCAAGGTAAAAAAAAAAGAACAAAACCCTTTACAGTGTAGGTAAAATTTATGACCTCTTATAATCTATGCTAAGACTATCCAAACACCCCCACTCCAATAACTTCCATGTCTCTCTGCACTCCCTGTATTTCATATCTTTTGTAGTACAGCTACTCAGAACTTACTTTCCTTTAGCTTTTACATTTTACGGCATTAAAAGGCATTGATGAGTTTCCCAACACCTGGCTTTGTTTTGATTTGTCTTTAAAACCGCCACAAACTTCTAAGAGTTACAAGATGTTACTGAGGCTGGTGTTGCCATAAATGTTTATAACTTTTTTGTGATGAATACCTATCTTTCCAGAAAAACAGCAGACCTGCCTGGAATTCTTGTACTGAGTCATGTTTTCCTTCCGTTGTCATTTACTGCCTGTACATATGTGCATCTGCTAAACTAGGCTGTGGTCACTACTGGTGTTTTCAATCCTTTGGCTGCTATTTAAAGAATTATCTGTTTATGGGCCCAGAGGAGCAAACCAACCTTTTAAAGTGGCATACGTTTGTAAGTGGGATGCATCATTTATAAACGGGATGTATTAATAATATGTACTATCAACATATACTCTGGCTAAGATATAAAAATATTTTAAAACAAGTGGGATTAATACACCTGCCATGTTTAATACGAGTAATATTTTGTTTCCATGTCACTATACAAGTTCTGTTTCTTTCTCTGTAGGACACTCTTTCATTTAACTCCCACAGGGGGCACTCTCAGGCCACTGCCAAAACACAGACTTGAAGAAGAGGGGACTTGCCTTTGAGGCAACTCCTAAAATGAGTGGCTGACTGAAAATATGTAGCAATGACTCACTAGAGCTCCTCTTTGAAAGCAAGAATCATCCTCCCTTAGAGAAATTCTGATAACCCATTCCCCAGTGATGAAACCATGGTGAAACAGGAAAATTCAGAGCACATTTTGGATGAAGTTTTCACACCTGAGTGCTTGGAGATGAACTCTGCTTTACTGACAGAGGACACTACACAGCCAGGAAACTTTCTCTGCTGGTACCCACAGACAGACAGCCGGCATTTGGCAGGGAGGGTCACGTAACTACCCGATGGTATAGCAGTGTAGGAGCTATTCCAAGACAGGCATTGACATCAAACCTACACTAATAAATCCTGTGTACCAAAACTGACTCCTCAATTATACACACATAGAGCTTCAGTTTTTTGTAGGAAGTAAAACACACCTTTAGCATTAATTTTATTCTGCCCCTCTCTCTCTTAGAATCACCTATGACTTCCTGCAGATAGCCAGCTTTTTCTTGCACAGCAGAACACAGGAAAAACCCTACCTATAGCAGGCTATAAGACTAGAGAGCTGTTTCTGTCAAATAATGTGAACTTTAGAGTGATGGTAATGGTGATGGTAATTTTAGACTTCAATAGATTACACCACGTTTGAAAACAGAGTTAACAGTAATAAGCAGTGGGGAAACTAAGATAACTAAGATGCAATTTGTGTGCACAGTTATCAGTAGTGTCCATGACAAATAAGAAGGTTTTTTGCCCCCGATGCAACTATGTAAGAGTGGTATTTCAGCTTGAATTATTTTGCATACTTATTTTCCCAATGAGAAAAATTGATGATCATCCCTTCTGAAACAGATGGAAATAGTATTTTGGGCTTCTTATCACTTTAATCCAAACCCAACACAAAATTTCAGATTTTCACTCTGTGGAAGAAGCATCACAAAAAAAGATAAAAAAGGTAAAGCATTTCATTAGCATTCAGAATTTTTCTCTTTCTTTTCAATCTGCAACAAAATATAACTTTTTATTTCCAGCTACAACATGAGTTAAAATGTAAGAAAATACTATGTTGCTTCTCTCTGCATGGTCACTTCTTGTTAATTCTATCTGTGAAATTCTGAGCTGTATTAAATCAAGGTAGGATTTAATGTTTTAAAATGGTAAATATCTAAGGCAACATGACGAAATTACAAGATTGTTTCAAGCCTCTCTTGTAAATCCAGTTTACAATGAATTATTTGAGATAGGCAGAGTGAGGAAAACCTGAACCCAGCAGCTCATACCACAGTCTCACCTGACATACCTGGTCACAAATATGTTGATGCAGCAAAGTTCCTAAGCACATGTTGCTTTGCAGCACTAGGACCATCCTGCCTAGTTACTCTGCTAGAAGTGATCATATGTAATCTCTACAGCAGCACTTAGTCTGCACTTGCACACGTTTGTATCTGGGGCTATTTTCCTCCCAAGACTGTACCTTGCGATAAATTGTGCAGATCGTCCTGTCTTAGGATGCCAGGCAGATTTCGAGGGGGAGGAGGGGGTGGCCTCTTACAGAAAAAGCAATCTCTTCTGTTTGCTTTGAGATCATCCGGTATGTTGGCATACAAATTGTCAGGACTGTAGTGAAAGCTGTAGGAATCTTCCTCATCTTGATCTTCACGTTCTGTCTCCTCTCTGCTGTCTTTTACATCATCTTTCCTTTCCTCATTCACTTCAGTTTCTTGATGGCATCTTGATCCAGTTCCATGTTGATCTCTTGGGTTCTGCTTGGCTTTTAATAGCAAAGAATGCATTATTTCATTTAAAATTTTCCATGTAGAAACATTTGCTGTTTCAAGGATTCCCAGAGAAGCAACACAATGGCTAATAAAACTTTCATGAACTGATACAGTGGAAAAGCTGTCAAATACATCAGTGAACAGCTTTTTAAATATTTACCAAATGAACAGTGGAAGTTTTCATTGTACCTTGCTACTCTGATACATGCCATCTTTGTGTATGCAACATAAAACTTTCTCTAGAGCTGCTGTCAGAATGAAATCACACACGCTTTCCCTGCCTCCATAATTTGTATTACTTGATTTTCAGTGCAGAACAGTGCAACACAGTGCAACACTTAACAAAATAAAGCCACAGCGCACACATCCGTGTTACTTGTTTCTATACAATGGGGTTTGGGTGCTTTCTCTGTAGAATGCAAAAATCATTGCCCATGGGAGACATGATTGTACACCTGTGGCAACAGAGCTCCTCTGTCTTTAGAGGCTCATGGAGCACAGAATAAGAATATAGTGGAGGTATGTGAAAGTGTGCATTTGAATTGCTATGTACAGCACCAGAATTTTAGTAGTCAGGCTCAGTAACATAAGAGAGTAAACTACACAAGTACATCAGCAGACATTACTGAGCCCTTGAGGTAGGTTTCCGTTCTGACTTATCCTGTGGTGATGCCTGCCTTTCCCCATTGATTCAATTGTGACATTAGGGCACTTAGCTGGCTAAGGTGGTCAGCTGTTACAATTTGTGTTCTTATTCCAGGTGTCCTCCCTGCATTGTTCACATATACAGTGTGACAGAGAGAGTAAAAATTTATCTGAGCTAACCTGTTTTTTCCCAGTGTTTATCATCTATCTATATGTGCGAAAGCAACCAGCTTAAACTTAGCAAATATAAGCATCCTTTTCATATGTATGAGACAGTTCAAAAGACAAAACTGTCAACAATATAGAAAGAAGATAAAATTTAGCTTTATAGACCCATGATACTGTTAAGATATATGCAAAATATATGCCATCAGTAAATGCCAACAAGCAACTTTGTTTGCAGTTCTCAAGGGGAATGCATATGACCACACAGAGCATCAACAAGCTTGTCAGGAATCTATGCTTAGAAGTATGAACATCAAGCTGCAAAACGTCAACTATCTGTGCCTCCATACAGGACTCCACTGCACCTGAAGGCAGTGCCTTCCCTTATCTGAAGGCTGTTCTCTGAGGACTTGAAGAATTCAGCTGTTTTCTAGGTTGAGAGCAGAAATCACAAATTTCCAGAATTTACAAGGAGGTCTTACTGAATGACAACTTTGTTATCATAAATGAATCCCTCAGCTGTAGAAACTAGGACACCTGCGTTGCCTGGAAGTTGCAGTAACATGTGGAAGTTGAAAGTGTTAGAATAATTTGTCCTCTCAGTCCATAAATTCAATCACTTAATACAGAACATGCCAATACCAATAAAACCATCTAACAATATGACTTACCCATGGCTGGTTGAGTTTCTGAACCTAACATAAGCTCATAAGCATCACTGTCTTCTGCTTCCTCCTTGCAATTGGTAAAATAATTTGCTGAATTAATCTACAAAGAAAAATAAAGGAGAATATTTGTTTTAGTGACAGCAAGAATATTTGTTTTAGTGACATCATGTCCTACCTTCACACTTTGGTATTAATATTCAACATTCTACTAGGAGGAAAGTGGAGACAGAAACATCATGCATTTGCAACTATGTAATGGTATACATATTTTGGCTAAAGAAATGCATATATCTGAATACATATAAAGGACACAAGGTTCTGCACAGCAAGGATTGAAGTTAATTGATCTTTCCCTACCACTGCACTGGGCTATCCAGACAGTTCCCAAGTCTGGTCCCGACTGTGAAGCACTCATAGATAATGAGAAAGATCAGGAACAGAAAAACACAAAGTCCACAGGAGATGACTGAATAGCTCAAGGGTGCACACAGTGCAAGAAATCTCTGGAGACCTCATTACAAACAGTTCCTCGATCCCAGTGGTTGGTACCAAAAGCTATGTGTGCACTGAAAAACCAGAAATGGGACTGCAAAGCATGTTAGCAGTTCTACCTCAGTGACCAAATGTGGCAAAGTGGGTTTTTCATTCCTCTAGAAAGCTGTTACATTCACACAGTGCTATTCAAAATTAGCCTCAGGAGGCTACATTATCAATGTATTTCTTCAAGCAGAAGAGACACAAACTCCTCCACAGCTGCTAAAACCAAACCTGTAATATAATTACAGACAGTTTTGTTGCCTTAAAATATAAAAAACACATTTGTTAATTGCTGACTTTTAGAAACAACTGGAATTTCAAAAAGTGACAGATTTTTAAAGCAACCCAGTAGGATCCTGATTCCCATGTAAATGGGATATGAAACTGTCCTCCACAGACACAATGGAGTCCTCAATAATTATTCAGGAATTTTGAATCACAAAATGTCAACTCTGGGGGTTTCAATACACCAACCCCAAAGCAAGCAGGGAAACAACATGGTCCATATATCATCCAGACTGCAAGATTAACTACAAGCAGAATAGTGAACAGTGAAGTCAAGAGAAAGAACTGATAAGCAGTTAAACCATTCTGCATGGCACAGAAACTGATTCTCAGGAGCTCATGGCAGACTCTCAAGAAGTTTGTTCCTAGTATCCTGCTGCCTCCTGGCACCCACAACCACTGTCTCAGGGACAGAGTTCTTGCTGTGTGAAAGAGGAAAAAATTTTGAAAAACAGGGTTTTTTTCTGGGGAACTGAGAATGCCTTCTTTCCTGCAGCTCTTGTACACAATCATCTCGTTAATACCAGTCCAGAGACAATTCAGCCATCAGACTGCAACAAGGGCCTCCCTGGCCTGCTTTGCTTTGCTGCTCTAACAATACACCTCAATCACTACATAGCTACAATTGCCTCCAACAATAAAGTATTAATCTCTGCTTTCTGTGCCCGTGCAACATGTGCATCAGTGAGAGAATCCCGTTTTTCTTGAACTTCCCCATCATTTATGTGGTTCCTCTATACTACACAGAAACAGGATACATCTTAAAAGCCCCAAAGTTAGAGCTTTTCAGAATATTTATTTTCAAAAGATTTAGGCCTGCATGTGCTAAATGTAGGTGTATGTTGTGGGAATATATAAGGTCTTCTGATATGTCTCCTGTGAAGAGAGGACATGTATAGAAGAAATCAAGCAAGGAAGGATCTAGGTGTATTAAACTCTCCTGCTGTGACACTGGAATAACACACTAGGGAAAATCTTTCAAAGTTTCTACTTTTATCTTTGAAAACATGAAGTACTCATGGATATACAGCTGGTATAATGAAGTCAAAAGGGTAAGTGGAAAAAAGAAATGTCATTTTCTGATTTTCTTTGACACAGCTGTTTCTCAGATGAAGGAAACCTGGTGACTTCCAGGAAAACAATAGAATAGATGGGATTAATATGCATTTTTGAAACTTCTGTGTTGCAAAAGATGGAAGGTCAGCTGTCCTGCTAGCTTATAGTGGCTCTGAATCTTGGCAAATTCAGGTTGCCATTCAGAAGTTTAGTCTCTGACTGCACTTTCTTAAAGTCTCCTGGACCTGTGAGACACAGAAAAGCTGAACACCTGGAAACAGTGTTTAACTAAATATGTTTACACTTGAAAAAAATAGTATAAAAATTATTGACAAAAGTCTCCTCTGACACTGGGTATGATGACACCATGCATCTGAAAATGCTGCAGTGCCTCCAAAGGCAGGAGAGTGTGTCCTTATTCGAGAATGCAAAGCAACATTGCTAAATCAGAATAATGCCATGGCTCAGCTTGCAAACTTTGCCATGATACCCTGAACAAATGCCCATTACTTTTAGGTTTGGAGTGTCTTTTCTGTGGGCTGGGTCACGTAACTTGAATGTAATAGCATAGCTAGCATGATGTTTCTAAAGTAGAATGTGTACAACACATGCACAGACCTGAACTTCCATGTCATTTGAGCCTGTTTGGCTGAAAATGGGTATTTGGTTTATACTGAGATTTCTTATGGATGTGAAGTCATCTTCCAAAGGAAAAACTAGCTTCATTGGGAACCAGCATTACAATAAAAAAGGTACAAAAAAGTTCTTGCTGTCAGCACAGAACTGCTCACAACAGACTATGGGAAGGGGCTCTGAATGTTTGAAACTAGTTTGTGAGTTAGCAAAATTATTTCCTTACCTCAGGATGCAACAAGAATGTTGGAATGAATTGAAAGCCCTTGGAGAGAGTGATGATGTTTCAAGTCCTGAGATTAAATGCCACGCCTCAGCATCAAAAGGTAGGTACTTTTCTTTCACTTATGTATTTTAACTGTCATGATTATCTGTCTTTCAAAAAGGCCAAGTTTTTGAATAGATTCAAAGCTGTTCTTCCTATACAATCTCTGATTTTTCTCAGTTATTTACTGAGGAATTCATTATTAAAATTATTATAACCATCTTGTCAACATTTTTACAATGCTCTTCTTTTTAAGGCATGTTTTTGGGAGATTTTCTCCTTGTCATACAAAGGATTTTCCTACTCCTCAAAATATTTCCCTCCAACGACTCTGAATTGAGAGGGAGTCATCCCCTCTGGCAAGGGCCCGCACCACTGAAACTGGGTGCTCTGTACATTCTTGTATAGTGAGGAGTGAAATGTTAAAGAATTCAGAGGAATCTAATCCAACTGTGATACTTAGATATGGCAAGAGTGAGAAGCACCTGAACATCAGCATTTCATTTATGAACAGATACTCACAAGTAAATATATCAATCACAGCTCACATGAGACTTTATGTATGAGATATAAAGGGATATATCTAAAAATATATCTGTACTTTACATTCCTAGAAACAAAGTAAGGCAGAACTCCTGATAGCACATTGTTCAACAGCTTTCAAGATCAGATCTTCATGCTTAAATTGGGCCTGAGACAATACTTAGAGTAATAATACATTAATTCATATGATTATTATGTGCTTGATTCCTCTGTTTTCCAATTGTCTCCTTATTAGTTGTCCTTTTCTTTCATTAAATTGGCACTGTATATATACTGTTCCACTGTATATATACCTTTTTATACTGAATAATTATATGGCTTGTGAGTTTAAATTCAGACTCAAATCTCTATTTCATCTTATAGTACTGGTATCTCTTAAAAAAAATTAAATGTATGTAACAAAGGCTTCTGTGTCTCTGCTGCACTTTGGGAACTCCTGCTGTTTCCTACATCCTCAGTTTTTCTGAATTGCAGCAATCAGGAAAATTGATGGAGAAAGTCCTTATCATTGCTTGTAAACTTCTTTTTGAACCCTTCGACAAGACTGTCTGTAGTTGAATCAAAAAAGAATTTCTGAAAGTTAGCTCCCTGAATTAATATAGGGGAATGCACAGAAGTGCCCTAGAAAATTTAAGTTTTGTATAGACTAAAAAAAAGATGGTTGTTTCAGCTTAAATATCAAATGCATCATTAAAGTGCTGATATGGGCTCGACAGTTTTGTGCCTCTGTCTTGACAAATTTGTCATCCCATTTGTTGATTATCATCTTGTTTCTTGCAGACTTGGTCAAATCACAGCTCTGTCCTGTCCAGTGTTCAGTGTCATCGTACCTAATAGCTCATGTGTTGCCTTGGCACACTCGTGAAAACTGAACAAGACACACTAGTCCAGAATCACTTACAATGCTAAAGAAAATATATGTTCTCTGAGGCTCTGCAGTGACTCTTTCCATTAAACACTAAAAATTGGACTATTGTCTTCCCTTCATCTAAGTGAGGCTCTACCAGGATATACTTCACAGCACTTTCCCCAGAAGTCCCTTGGTTCAGGATGAAATGATGTTTTTGCATCCTGTGTAAAAGATGTCTGAAAAACATCATGTGTTCCTCCCTCTAGGCAAGATTTTGTCTTCTGAAAGTTAGTGCATTGCTGCCTGAGGTAGGCAATCCTCTTCTCCTTTTCCATACAAATTACCTTTACTTTAGCCAATATTTCAAGCAGGAGAGCACAAAAAAGGCAGCTCTCTGCAGTCAGTCTCAAAAAGCCCATAATTTATAGGATTACTGCAGGCCACATCTAAATTTTAATTCTAATCTTAAGTCTAATTCAATTTTCACACTTCAGTCAGTTCATCTGCCTACCAGTTTTCTTCATCAAGCCTTTTTCTGGGAGAAGCAAGACTTCAAACACTAGATTAAACTGAAGGTGCTGCCCTTAATTTGTTTAGGACAAAGACAATTTGATCTTCTTCTGGCCTCCAGGGCATTTCCAGCTGCCTGTTGGACAGTATTCAGGCTTGCTGTTAGACATCTCAAAAATACTATCCAGTCACACTAAGGCCTGTTTGTTCAGGGCTGGGACAGATCTGGTTGCCTGACTTGTTTATAACACATAACCACAACGTTTCTTCTTATCCCGCTCCCAAAATTCAAAGCCTGCAGTTCTTCCAAGAGAGGTATTTTGCTTGTTCATCTGCCTCCCATACTCTGTAGCACAGCATTTCAGATCAGAGGACAGGCATGGCTGTCCTAAAGGCGCAGCGTAGGCAGCCTCTATCAGGCAACACAATAACCCTGCCAGTCACCTGGAGTTGAACTTGTGCTGAACACCAGAAATCACCAGTTTCTACCACTTGGCTTCCTTGAGATGCACAAGTCTGAAAGACTCCAGGAGCTGCCCTGTCCTGCTAATCTGGAGCCCTGATTCTCCTGGGACTCTGAGAAACAAGTAGCCATGTGCTGGTTAAAGCTATCACAGTCTATATGGACTGGCCAGAAGGGCTGCAAGAGCATGTAGAGCCCAGGTCCAAGTACAGCAGCGCTTTTAAAATTATTTGATACCAGCTGTGGAAGTACATGGATGCTTATGTCTTTGGAGTCAGTGCATCCTAAAAGAAGTAATTATTTTCTCTAAATATCATTATAAAATAAAACCAAGAGGACCTGGTCTCATTTTCCCTTTTCCTTTCCGTGCAGACCTCAGTATGGCACACAGTTCTTCCTGAAAAGCAAAATCAATGGCTTTGAAAACCTAGAAGTAGAACTAGAACTGTGAATGCTTCAAAACTTCATGTAACTGGATAACAAAATGCTCATCCATAAATCACTACACTGGATCGTGAACTTGGAAGAAATTTGAAAAAATCTGTTCTTTAGGGTACTGCATAGTACAGGAACCAGGATGACACTAATTAATAAGCCTTTCCATTTTGACAATAAATCGGTGAAAACTAGCCTTATAAAAACATTTCTCATTACTTCTGATTACTCTTGTTAGCTGCATTTCATTCTGTGCCTTAGTATTTCTCACAGTATCCTTAAGTGCCTGTGCTACCATCTTGTCTTTGACCTTAGTAACCTGAAACAGTTTCTACTTCCTATGGACTTCATTCTCCTATCTGGGGTTGTTCTCTTACTACTCTTTCAACCTTTTTTTCACAATGAGGTAGGTATGCACTTTGATATGCTTTTCTTTGAAATCTGTTGCTATTATGTTCTTATTTTTCATTCCCATCATAGAAACCGTATATAATAACATATCTTAGATTGCTCTCACCAAGCTTACCCTGCCTGGACAACCTCAATGATTTCCTCTACTTTGTATACAGAGAAAAGAGTCCTCTAGCTATTTCCTTCACCTTAAATGTTAAAATCTTAACAATGCATTTAAGAACTTGTTGGATAATGTTTCCTGTTGTATTTCTTTCCAGGCACATGCTGGTGATCTGGACCTCAGGGCAAGCCTACGTGCTGGTACACAACTGTTTCCCCTTACTTTCCTGTTTCTCTTTCATATAAATAAATTATTCCATTATATATCTGGTACACAAATATGGCCAGTTTGGGCACATAAAAGAACTGTATCCTTATTTTAACATACATAAGTTTTTTGAGCACTAGCCTACTTTTCTCTTATTTCTTTAGGCTAAAATCCCCACCCCTTCCCACTTTGCAGACACCAAAAATGACTATTGATGAGAATTCCAGATTATAGAAAAGGGATACAGCATAAGCAAACTGAGCCTTAATCTGAGAACAAGCCCTAATACAATCATGAGAATGTGTTTCATCTATTCAATTCAAAGCACTGGCATTAACACCAAAAGAAAATATGCTTGCTTCCTTCTAGAAAAGTATGCTGGATTCTTTTAAAAATGGCCAACTTGCAAAAAAATCCCAAAACAACAAAAACCCCCAACCCAACCAACCAAAAAACCACCATCACAACCAGACCCCAAAACTTCCAAACAAACAAACCTCTCCAGTTTCTAAACCCTGTCTAATGCAAAGTGAAAAGTCTCTTCCGGATAATTTAAAAAGAAAACTAATGGACATAATTTTCAGTAATTTCAGGGCCTTTTCCATGTGAATGCTTGATGGAATTGAAACCTTATTGACCTCTTCAGAAACTGCATAACTGAAAACAAGAACTGCCTCTGATAAAAAAAAATGCATAGAAATAGCTCAGCTGATCTTCCCACAAAATCTACTTTCATATATGCTGTGAAGATGTAGAAACAGACTAAATATAATACAAAATACTGCCATAATTTGAATTCTATGCCCTATGTTGGTATTTCTGATATCAGGAGCAGAAAAATATGGTTCCATCAGTTCCTGTTTCATTACTGAATAATTTTTTGTTTTTGACCTTAACATGCTCATTTGGAAACTCAGCTCTAAGTTCTTTCTTGCCTAGAATTAAAGCATCAATGTAATATATATTCCTTACCCCTACACTTCTTCCAAGCACTTTCCACACAGCCAACTTTGCTTTTTAATGTTAGCTGGTTTTGGATGGGGGACACATTCACATTTCATGTAGAAAGGACGGACTCAAATTCTGCAAAAGCAGTACTAGACTCCTGCTTCCTTAAGTCCTACCAGATTTTAAGGCTAGCTTTATGGAGTCCTTCAGGCTAGTTTCTGATGGACAAGCACTGCCACTTCAGTGACAATAAAGACATCTGCACTTTCCAGTAAAAACCTCTGAGGTGAATGTGAAAAGCCCTTCCCAAAAGCAAGGGCTGTCCTTCTGCCCTACTCTCTTCCATCTGCCCCAGAAGGCAGCAGCAACAATAAAACCCCACCTTCCTCTATTGCTACATGTCAAATGGCACACTTGGCAGGTTATTTATTTCCATGGGAGGTGAACTGTGCTGGCAAAACCAAAAGCCCAAGCAGGGTGCTGGGTGCCTCCTTTTCCTTGTCATAGGCATATCAGATTTTCTTTCTAATGCCATTGCTTTCAGAGAAACTGGATTGAAACACAATAGTTGGATCTCTTTTCCAGCCCCAGGTGATTTGCTTGTACCACTCCTCAGACGTGCCAGTACTGTCTGCTTGGACTGTAGGTGGAACAACTGAAGCAGAAGGGATACACTGCCATTTGGCATCACCTTCACAGTTTGTGCTCCTTTTGTCTCGCTCTCACGGTGGTCTAGTCTATACTATGCCCACTGTCAGTGCCCTACCAGAGCTTTCCAGAATGCAAAGGTGAGAACTAGTACACTCTAGGAAATATTTTCCATTTGCATTCTCAGTGCTTTATGAAATACAAGCCGATGATTTGGCAAATACTTTTCTTTCATTCAGTTCCATCTGTATCCCTGAGACTCATGACCAGCCATCCTGGTTATAAAAATTGTTCTAACTCTCAAGTCTGCATTAATTACTAATATTCACATATTCTACAGTGTAAAATATTCATCAAAGTATTGGAAGTGTTTAAGTATTTATTACTCATTTTTCCCAAGGTCCTGTATGAGCACCTGGAGAAATGACTGAAAAAGCCAGCTTCATAAAATTGATTGCATGCATGAGGGTAGATCCAACATTGCTGTTCATTAGTTTTATTAATGTCAAACATTTCTACTACCCTATTAGCTTGCTTGATAACTCATGCTTGCAAAAAAACATGAGAAAACACAGATTTCTCTAAAGCATGAGCACAATGAAACATTCAATACAGCATTACAATCAAAGACAAAAACCACTTGGGAATCTAACCTGGTTGTAAAGCTGTGCAGGTGGGAAGAAAAGTGGTGGAAGGAAGTTTTGCTGCACATGTTCGGTCATGCAATGCTGAAGCAGACAGCAGTTTAAAGCAGTGTGGGCTGAGTAGCCCAGGGGCTGCATCCAGCCCTTGAAACACTTGAACTTGGCCTCCTGACCTAAGCAAGACTTGCCTTAGAAAAAGCCAAGAACAGCATGTATTATTCTGCCAGCCAAAACTACTGCTTCCTTCTGTCTGCTCCCCATCTGTCAGGGCAAACTGATGTGCAATACACTTTACCTTCTCAGAGAGCATGGCTGAGCCAACCCCAGTGTACTCCATGCTGCTGCACAAGAGGGCCCTCAGCTTTGTTCTCTGCTTCATCACATGAGAGAGCGCCTGTGCCACAGTGCCTGAGCTCTGCACCACGTCTTGGACCCATGTACATCTCAGGCTGTGCCCAGGAGCTGAACATGCAGCATTGCTTAGCCACAGAGATCAGCCCATCCAACTCCCAGAAATGAGAACTCCTTCCCTGTTCTACTTCTTCACAGGGAAAGTGAAGGGGCATTAAAAGTTCCTGGGATTTTTCTCCCTGACGATGTTCAGTGTTATGTCTTCCACTATTTCCCTTCAGTTTACTCTGCATTATTGAGGCCTTGTGATATCAAGATGACAGAATCCTCAGTGCCACCAACAACCATTAGCCAGCCAGCTGAGTGAGAGACAGCAGATGTAAACCTGTTTGTGCCACATGAGCCAGACCACAGAAAGAACAGGTATTTAACATCAGTATCTGTATTTCTGAATAAAACTGCTCATTCTAGGAACAAAACTCAATGATTGCTCCATTACTCAAAATGACTTCTCAGAGTACCAAGCAATCATAATTTCTGGCTAACCCCTCATGCCTTTCTCCTGCAGATGCTTGCACCAGGTGACTTTCTATCAGATGTCTGGACATATTAACACAGCAGTGTTGTTGCACCTTAAATATATAACCCTTACTCCCCTTATGCCTTTAACATACATCCCCTATGCCTTTCACTCCCAACAGTTGTAAGTGTTCAAGGTCAGGATGGACAGGGCTTTAAGATCATTTAATGTGATCTATCCTGCCAATGGCAGGGAGGGTAAAGTACATGATCTTTAAAATTCTTTGGACCCAAACCGTTCTCTGATTCTACCTCAGCAGGACACACAATCTTCTTTCAAAGACATGTTCCTATTGTTTAAGGCTTGAGCATTACCTTTTCCAGAGCAACAATTTCTCTTTTTGGGTCACAGGTGTGTGTATAATTGCTTTATTTATCTGTACGGATTTCAGTTTAACCTGACACTTTCCACTTTGTTCATGTTAATTCAAACCAGGAGTATCACATGATCTAATGGACAAGCATACTTATGTGCTGATTAAACTAATCCTAACAAATTAGAACAAAACAAGCACATACTAAATAAGGTAGAAAACACAGCAAGGACACAGGATGGCAGTAAAAATAATATTGTGACATTCACAATAATTTGTAAAATTCCCTCTGCTTATAATTTGTCAAAGTCTCAACTGCTACCATATTTTCTGCAATACAGAAATGTTAGAATTCTCATTCCAATGTGATGAAAGTATATAAATGCCCACAACTACCAAAGATAGATGATTACATAGAATAAATTAGAAATTAAATGCTCTACTGCCAAATTCTAATGATTTTGGGATCAATCTGGAGCAAACGTATGACTGAAACAAATGATTTGCACTATATTAAGAAACTAAACAAATTAAAACATCAATGAATCCCCAACTTTGGGTTCAGATATTTTAATACGAGAAAAAGAATTGTTTAATTTGAAATAATCTATTGTAATCTTAAGTAATTTCCTTCTGGGCTCCCTTGTTAAACCATTTCATTTGCATGTCTGCTTTGACTTCATTACAAGCAGATTTACTGCACTGCATTCAGCCAGCATCCCTGAAGCAATCCCTGCTTGCAACACTATTCTGCGCAACTTCACACTTACTTTGGATGCCTGTCTATCAAATCACAAAAAAAGTTGCAGGAGGTTTTTTTTAACTCCTGCTTTTCAATGAGTTTCTGGGAAAAAAGCCCCCCCCCCTCCTTTGTACAAATTCATCATCACCGAGAAACAAACAATAAACAAAAAACCCCAAACTAAGCAAAAACTTGGTGTGCCAAGAACTGTCCATTTATTATTATATGGTCTTCATGACTATGGCTTTTAGAGATGAACATTACTGTAAGAGAAACAAAAAGAGACTTCTAATCACAGAACTTAATTCACTGGTATATACAAAAATATCTTTTTAAAAATCAAATCACTGCAGCCTCCATTTGGAGAATTTGTGCTCGCTTTCCCTCTTCTAAGCATTTATGCTGTTCTCTAATCTAACTACTGAGTATCAAGGGATTTTTCTTCTGAGCATTCAGAAATAAAATCTCTCTTCAGACTCATTTTAGCTCATTTCTCCTTTAATGACAATTCTTGTTACTTCACTTATCACACACCCACACAACTTTTTGAAAGACTTTCAAATCTTGTAGAGTACTGATTCTGCTGAACAAAATATCCACTCCTGTTTGACAGGCTGTGTAATCATTGCAAACTCCACAAAAGCAGTCCCTTCACTCACACAGGTTAATTTTTCAGTCTAGCAGGGTAAGAATTTTTTCTTGCTTTTCCGATTTTTTTTTCCTGGGCAAAGCAATAACCCTTCTCCAGAGGGCTTCTCTTTCACTTGAAGACAATTACACTGTTGGAGCTTTCAGTGTAGTTACTAAATTATTGCTCCCTTAGCAGATCAAGTGATAGCAGAGAGAGAGAATCACAGAACCATTTAGGTTGGAAAAGACCTCCACGATCATCAAGACCAACCAAAAACACAACACTGCCAGGTCCCCCCTCAGCTTTGTGCCTGAGAGCCATGGCAGCATGCAGGACCAAAACCCAAATCAATCTCCTCTCACAACAAATTGAAATGGGAATGCTCCGCTCCTTTGCCAGCACCTGCTGACCATTCATCTACTAAACTTTACAGTTATTAATTTACCTCCTGCTTATTTCTTTAATGTCTGTTAGATTTAGCTTTTCTGGGAGATTTTCTGAGATTAGTTCATTAAAATACTAATTTCAAGTGGTAATTAACTGCTGGTGGAACCAGCAGTAGTACTGATACCCTCTCAGCGGCAGGAGAGTTCACAGATGTTCAGGTCCCTGGGAAGTGGAAGAGAACGTAGAACATTCGTTAACTGATATTTAGGGTATGTGCATGCTGTAAGATGAAGGAATCTTTTCATAAGGATTTCTCATGGGAATCTGAACAGCCTTTTTATAGGTGTACTGGGCCTGGCTGGAATGTAGTTAACTTGCTTCATAGCAGCCCATATGGTTCTGTGTTGTCAATTTGTCACTAAAACAGTGTCAATAATGTACCCATGTGTTGGTTACTACTGAAGACTGCTGGTACAGCCCCAGTATCTTCTCTTTTTCCTGCTCTGTCCCCTCCCAGAGAATAGGCCGAGGTGGGCAAGAAGCTGTGTGAGAGGACATAGGCCAGTGGATATTCCATGCCATTTAACCTCATGCTCAGCAATAGAAATGGGTAGAGGAAGATGAAGGTGGGCTTTTTGGTTTCCAAGGTGGCTCTTCAGAGACTGGCTGGGCATTGGTCTGCCTGTGGAAGGTGGTGAAAGATTTCCTTTGCTTCCCTTGTTTTTTCCTCCTCTTTGCTTCATATACTAGACTGTATACACCTTGCTTTTCTCTTTCTATTCTCTCATTCACTGGAGGTGGGGCAGAGGAGGTGAGGGCACAGTTGTGTGAGTGCTTAGCTGGCTGTAGTCAGCTCACCACACTAGATAAGTACAGCCCTGTGAAAAGGGACATGTGTGGCATAACATGAATTTTTAAAGCTTTTTGGGCTATGCCAACCTCAGTGTAAGTTACTATTCAGTGAATGCTTCCTCCCATCAGTCCATGACAGTCCTCAAGAGGTTGCTGTCCAGCACAAAACTGTGCTAGCATGCTTTATCTAGAGCCCTAGCACCTCCAAATCAACCCTATAAGAGAGCAAACATGCTATACATACTATAGAGATTCCTCATCTTAAGAGAACATTTGCAGTACCTGACTGACAGACAGACAATAAGAAAGAATTTTAGATCTCATACCTATTTACTTTTGCTTTTGTTTCTCCTAGATGGCACATATAAAACCTTTTTGTTTTTAAAATCTAAAACAAGAATGAGTCATTAGCTCTGAAAAGCTCTTTGATTCTCTTAGCACTAATATGAGCAGGTAAGAATTTTGCCATCGTAAAGCATAATAATGTTTCAGATGACTATAATATCATCTAGGGGTGTGAAATGTTTTAAATACTGAGAGGCATAGCAGCTAAATATCAGCTAGATAGAAACACACCCGAAAGGGTAATGAGATAATGAAAGAGCAACACCTGTGGAAAACTTAAGATTAGCACAACTGAACAGCTAATGCTTAAAACAGAAGAGTAAACAACTAGCCTTTTGCAAGGTTTTGAGCCCCTCAAATTATCAGTGACTGTACCTGGAAGGAAAGGAAGAGGATGGAGAAGGCATTGATTAAATGCATCAACTGCACCCACAGCCCAGGAAACTTTCAACCCCTTTCTGTGTAATGAGAACAAATGTGGTCTGGCTGAGCAAAAAAGCATGCAGTCTTTCAGTATGGTTTGTTTCAAAGCCCTGTGCTCCAAATTACTGAAAAATATGTCAAAGATAGTTGTATTGATACTACTAGCAGAACATTTATGATTTATCACTGGACTCTAGATCTCCAGCATCAATACATTATTCCTCATTTTCTACTCTGTATTCGATGTAGACATTGCAGAATGCTACCCTAACATGATAAACAGATGTTGTATTTTGCACCAGAGAACTACATTTTAGATGCTGATAGTCACAGTATTGTTTGTCATTTGAACTCAACTAAGACAGTTCTAAGCTTTTTGGTGACTTCTGAGATTCCGCTCTTCTCCCCTGAATCCTGTTAAATGCCCAGAAATTTTTCTTCTTTTATAGAAACCAGAAGGAGTTTTGCTCTATCCAGCCAGCTTTTTAAATATTTTGAATTAAAGAGGAGTAGGGTAAAGTGCCTAAATCTGTGACATACCATGATATTTCTAGAATGTGTTCCACATACTTGTGTCAACAATAGTCAGAGTTTCTATATTCAGGTTCTTAAAATCTCTTTGTATTCCTAAACAACAGCTAGGATAAAGAATGAGAAAAACAGTTGAAATAGCAATTATTATCCGTTCTGCATTCAACTGTGTCAATTAAAAAACTACTATTCTCATGGCTGTGCATACAAACACCAGCAAAAATTATCTAGTGAAACACTTCTGTGGGAAAATGCTGGTACAGCATGTAATATTAGGCACTTTATGATAAATAAAAGCAGAAAAAAAGGTAAACCAAAATTTTCCCTCTGAAATACGAATCATGTAGATTACACCCCTAGTCAATCAGATAAATAATTAACCTCCATAGAATTTAGCTTTCAAAGGCCAAGCAAGGTCCTTTTCTTATTTTTCTTGATTTTAAATGGATCTAAACTTGGTGCACGTATTTGCTTTCAGATTCAACTATTAGAAATTTTCTGCTAGTACTCTGGCCATTCTGCATTATTCTTTTAGCTCAGTTACCTCTTGTAATGTATGAACTGAATGATGGTTATAGTTAAAGTAATAGAAAGCAAATGAGAAGATAGGTTCTGCCAGAGACTTAACACCATTTTTTTCTGAAGTGGAGATATTTTTTTCATTCTGTAAGCAAGTTTCAGGACTTAGTAACAGGCTGCAAACTACTTTGAGACCCCTGGACATCAATTTAAATGAAAACACTCCTCTCTGTTTCACAAAAAGACAATCTAGTCACTTGGTCAGAGACCGCTACCATATTGTGTTCAGACAAATCATTTCCCTTTAGGGTGCTTTGCTGCTTTCACATTTTTCAGTGACAGTTGCTTTTATTTGATGGCTGTATATTGACTACTTTCAAACTGTAACCAAAAAATAAATCCTGCATGTACGGAAAACAGTTAAAAGAGACAAAAAGTTCAGTCTAATTTGGGTCCATTTTGCATACAGCATGCAAACAATACAAAGTCCATCTTCCTGGCCCTCTGACTATCTACACCTCCGAACAGAGGAAAGAAGGTAGCAATACAGAAAAGCAATACCAAGCTAACTTTTTAAAAGTCAAGGCAGTTGCATCTCAGCAAACCAAAATTCTTTTCAATGACCTGTTATGTAATGTAAACTAACATTGTAAAGTGTGTTTCTCTTGAATATTTCTACGGTAGAATCAAAGAATGGCCTGAGTTGTAAAGGACCTTAAAGATCTAGTTCCAACCCCCTGCAATGGTCAGGAACACCTACCACTAGACCAGGTTGTTCAAAGCCCCATCCAGCCTGTCCTTGAACACCTCCAGGGATGGGGCATCCACAGCTTCCCTGGGCAAGTTCCAGTGCCTCACCACCCTCAAAGTAAAGAATTTGTTCCTAATATCTAATCTAAACCTACCCACTCTCAGTTTGTAGCCATTCCCACTTGTCCCATCCCTACATGATCATTTAAATAGCCTCTCTCCACCTTTGCTGTAGGCTCCCTTTGTACTGGAAGGCTGCAATTTGGTCACCCCAAAGCCTTCTCTTTTCCAGGCTGAACAGTCCCAATTCTCTCAGCCTTTCCTCATAGGAGAGGTGCTCCATCCCTCCAAACATCTTGGTGACCATGAAGAGAGAGTTCGGATGTTTGAGCAAAAAATTACACAACACGAAAGGCGAGTTAACAGAAGATGCTATGGAAGAAATAGAGGTTTATTTGTCTTAACTGAAATGCTCCCATACCTTAAGGAAAATATCCAGCCCTCTCAGCTTTGTTTGCTTTGTGAACAGCAACGAACTGTGGAAGCAGTCACTTGTTCATTCAAAGTCTTTCTGAGAGCAGACCTATGTGATTTGTACCTGGGATCACACATGCTTTGACCCTCCATGACCTATGGTGAATCCTGATGTGGTATGTGGTCTCAGCCCACAGACAGGAGCATCCTACTTGACCTATAGTGCTGCTTTCATTCCATCATTACTACAGTCTGCCTTCCATGTAACCCCCAAAAGCACACAAACACATATGTGTATGTACGTATGTTACCTGCAGCACTGTATCCTCTCAGGATTTTACATGAACAGATACAGGCTGAATAGCAAAATGTACTAAACTAGATGCTGTATATATAATAAAATCTGTCACAGCTGAGGAAAGGTTAAACAAATAGAGGTGTTTTGCATAAATCTGAAAGAAATGCACTTTGTGACTGACGACTGAAATACAATTAGTTGTTGTTTGCAGAAGGAAAACAGGTACCTGTTAAAAGCCACAAAAAATTACTTTCAATGGTACGACATGCACTGAGATCTACTTCTGCTTCAGAAGGGCAAAAGAGACATAAGGACAAAGAACTATGTAATCTCTGATCCATGCCATTTCTGTTTCAAAAAGTGTGTAATACTACTTCATCTGAATGTAAGGGTCTGGGAACCAAGCTAACTTGAGTGATCAGTCTGCTTTTACACTAGTAACATCAGTATTAGAAAATGCTTAGCAAGCACAGCTCACTAAAACTGTTTTTGACAGCTGTTTTAATGGCAGCTGCTACTAGATTAGAACTTGACATGAATATGGGTCTCAAATATAACCTTTTCAGTGAGCACTGTCAGTTCTCAAGACAAGAAAGAAGGAGCAAATTACAAAATAAGAGCCAATATAGAAAAAGACTATAAAGTAAGAGAGAAAAAGGGCAAAGCAACCTATATCTGACATTCAGTGTGTGGTTTCCTACAGCATCATCTTATTTAGTCTACTGCAATTACCTTCTCAGTCTCTTACATTTTTCTAATCCACAGTCAGGATCTAAAATCTTGGTTCCTGAGGTTTATCATTTAGAGCAGCAGGCCAACTTTTGCATTAGGTAGACATATCTGCTGCATTAGAGTAAAACAAGATACTAATGAACCTGGGATGTAATGTGTTAGTTCATTGTTTTTTTTTTTCCTGTTCCCATCTCTCTTTCAGACACCTTGTAGCCACTACTATCAATAATAAAATGCTATGTAACTAGAAAACTAACGTAAGCAAACAGATATTGGAGTTACTACTAAGCAAGTGGATTCTACCTTTTCATTTCATTTTTTGAAAGGGAATTTCTGTTTTTTCCCTAACAGATCATAGAGCAATTTTTAAATAACTCATTCCCCTTCTTCCCCTCTCCCTCCTGCACCATACAGAAAGTGAGTGTAAAGACTGGGCAACTTTACAAGAGGTCGGGAGCTGCAAGGACCCCAGCAGGAGATGGGGAAAACAGCAGCAGCCAGTTACAAAAGGAGTCCCATTTTATTCCTTCCCCCGGGGCCAGTCATGCTGCACACAGTTAGATGCATGTTCATGCTGAGTAACACTCTTGGGGCACATCTTCATATGTAGTAAAACGTGTGCCAGCCTTAAAGGTACTGTTATATTTTACATGAAATTCTACAGCTGATTTTCTTGTCTAAATATGTGTAACAGTGAAGAAAGAATGTCTGAGTCTAAAGATGTATAAAATGCATCTATAAAAAGGCTTTCATGGCAGAAAAAAAGCTACAAATGTACTACTCCTACCAACTATCAATTCAAGGTCATTTGTCACAATTGATCTCTTTTTGAACATGGTTACCTGGCAAGCAGGATTAAAAAAAAGCCAAGGTAGAGATGGCACTGTATAATTTGTTGCCCATAGGACTCTGGCATTGTTTTTCAATTGAATACTTAGTGTCCTGCCTTGTCTTTTTGTTTCTCTGTTAAAGTGTAAATTCCCTTTTGTGGAAATTTAATAATGCATCTAAACTCTGACAAGCAATTCCTGGGATGGGTAAATCTTGGGTATTCATGTTTCACTGAACAAACTCACAGTATGTGCAACTTCATGCAGCTGCATATGATGCTGAGGAAGTTTAGAAACCAGATTTATTGTGGATTTATTTTAAAATAATCTCTAATACTGAGGAGAGGTTATTGCCACAACAGGCAATTGTGGAACAATGAGGTATAGAACTTTGTTGGTTGAGAAGGAATGAGTGAATAGGAAAGCTTAAAATTCAGTATGTTTTGAAATTCCAAAGCTTTAGCTGAAACCATAAAGAAGAAACAATGCTATTGCAGGGGAATTACAGTTTAAAGAATATGAAACTCAACATAACCTAAGTATATGTCATATTGGTATTTCCATTCCTGCCTAAAATGCTTTAAAAGTTTGTTTCTCTGAGTACTGGTTGAACTGTTGCGTTGATGGATGCTGTGGAACCCCAGAATGAAACCAAAAAATTTCCTAAATTTGTTTTTTGACCTAAGGGGCAGGAGGGATACACAAGACCAAATATAACAAACTGGTTAAGTATACCTAAAAATTAAAAAGAGAAACCGCACCATAGGTTAATACTAAACATGCCATTTCCAGCCTTTCTCTACTTCAGCAGCAAGGCAGACATGATAAGACTGACAGAAGGGAGAGCTATAGATTGACAGATGAACAAGGACCTTGGGGCCTGCGTCATGAATTCATTGACTTACTGCTCTGTGGAGCACCAGGCTCCAGCTAACTCATGCTGGAGTCACAAGCAGCAAAACCCACACAGGAACAGAAGGTACGAGGCTCTGACCCTTAGTCACACCTGCAGGTCAGTGTTCCATGGGTAACTTGTTCCCACTTCGTACCTTAGAGAGGTTGTACACTATGGCACTCGGGTTTATGATACTTTAGAAGAGCGTAAGTTAATACATGAAAACAAACTCACAGGTACTGAGGAGACCCCAGGTGATTTAATTATTTCTTTACCATTAATTCAAATGGGATGTTTCACCTTCAGCACAGCAGATTGTATGGTCATACAAGTGCTTTGTATGACTGAAGCAATAGAAATACCAAAAGGATGCAAACACTACCTACGTTTTCCAGCAGAAAGCTACATTTTGATACTTCACCAAAAACCACTTCACTAACGATGATGGTGATTTGGCACATCTGGGAGAAAGGGGAATAGAACTGACATACAAGCAGATTCTCTTGCTTGAGACTTTCCCAAGATTTATACATAACTCATAAGCTCCCAGCTTGCTCCTTAGAAAGTGAATCGCAGAACTGGACTCCATAGAGCAAGGGACACACACCTGGTGTAATTTTCCCTTCTCATAAGTGAAGACAAGGCAGGAAAACAAAATCATACCTCTCTCCTGTGCAGGCCAAGCTGCACACTTTTGGAACCCATGGGTCCTCTGTGACCTAGGTTTGTCTTTGAAGTGACCAAGCAGAAGAGGCAATAAAATGTCTAAGAGAAGGATGACAGAACAGATGAACACATACTACCAAAATCAGTGTCTAATGATTCAACATAAGAGACTGAATTGAGGTTTTTATACATCAGCAGTCATCCATTGTAGAAATTAAATAGGATGGCTATTTATTGACTCAATTAAAATCTTAATAGATGAATGACAACCTTGTTTCTATGACAAGGCATTGATGTCTCAAGGGAGAGGAAGTTTTAGTACTTCCTACTACTTTTACATTGTAGCAGGCCAAGGAAATTGCCAAAATTAACACAAAAGACTCATTTTTTACATGGAAAGGAAATGTTACCTGAAGAGATTATTTTAGGAAATATTATGGTGTTCTTCATCATAACCCATATCCACATACTGAAATAACAACCATGACTCTTCAGCCCAATTCAGTGAAATGCACAATTTAGAATCTTTAGGGACAGCTTTCATTCACATTTTTATATTTCACTTCATTTTCCTCTACATGTTTGGCTGCTTAACCACTCAGGACACTCAGACCTTTCTTTTTTGCCAGTTTAATTTTTTGATTACCTTATATAATAAAATGCTGCCAAAGCTCAAGATTCAAATGCCCAATCAAAAAAAAAATGTGCAACTTCTAACTTGCTTTTGGTAATGTAAGAAAAGAAAAAAGTGTAACCCCATGCAAACTAGTGCTCTGCAGAACTCCAGTGTCAGCACAGAAAGGGCTTGGGGAGAAGCTCTTTTGCCTCAAAACAGCTTGAGAAGCCTAAAAAAATAATTTGTCCTCACAGTTCTCAGGTTTGTGTATCCCAAAACTCACACACAAACTATGCACCCATTGAGTTAAAATGCAGGCAATTATCTAGGAGAAACCTATTAAGACCAACAGAAAGACTTTTTAGGGAATCAGCTATCTCTTGTCTCATTTTTAATACTTTGAATGTCTCTTATCTAATCATTGTACCAGAGTATCATTTACCAGCCCAGCAGATTTTAAAGCAATGAGACAGAACAGCAAAACTGATCAGAGAAATTCTTAATGTAAACCTGTTGTTTCACAAAGCATCTAGCAAAGGTGCCAGTCCCTGAAATACACTGTGCTCTTCATTGTAGTTTTCTCTCAAACTAATCCACAGGAATATAGGTATCACAGCCTAAATACTGTGCATACTCCAAAATAAGATACAGAATATAATAATGCAATAAAATTACAGAAGGTCATCGGCATTAGCTCATCTTGTGGAATACCTGAGTCACACCCCAGTCTCTGTAGGGTGTATATATGAACAGGTTTCACCAAATTACATGACAGAAATTAATCAATCAGCCTAATTCTCTTCTATTTTCAGGAGTGGAGGTGTCACTCTTATCAACTGTTGTAGTTCTTAAGACCTGATGATCCTTGTGGGTCCCTTCCAACACAGCATATTCTGTGATTCTGTGGAAAAGGAAAGGGGAAGGGAGGAAGAGAAAGAAGGGAAGAGGGGAAAGAGGAGAAAGGAGACAGAAGAGAGAAATGAAAAAGGAAAACAAAAAGAAAAAAAGAATGCTTCCCAAACTTCTCTGAAGAATTTACCAGACAAATACATATAGCCACCAAAAACAGACAAAATGAAACAGAGAGAGACAGAAAAGAAAAAAAAGAAAGAAAGAGAAAGGAAGTAATAAAGCAATAAAAAATAACATTCAAATCAAGCTATGGTTCCAGCTTCACATATTGTGTGATTCTGGGATAACAGAATGTCACGCCTCCTCTTTAGGCAGTCTTAAGATAACTTTCATAACTCAAATTTAGCAAGTAAGTCAGTCAAGTTCTTTATAGGAAAGGAGAGTTTTGTTTGTATACACTCATGTGATATTTATGACACCACCTGTTACTGAAGGCAAATAGTTGCTATGTCACAAGAAGTACTTTGAAAAAGTAGCAATTCCTTAAAAATCAGCGGAGCAACACAGCCATCTCCACTCTTTTACACTTAGCAGACCAATTTGAAGACATGTTTTTTTGTTCCTTTTGTGGGGTTCAGAAAGAAGAGAGAAACTGAGAGTATCTGGAGACAGCTGCAGTGACTCTTGTGGAAGAACTGGAAACACCAGAAATGAGAAGATCCTGTGGGAGGTTCAGCAAGAGAGCAGTAGAAGAGCTATCCCGATACACTGCCCAAATATGATGCAGAATAGCAATACTTTGCACACGAAAAAAAGGGTACCAGCTAACTGCCCTTGGCCAACAAACAGAACAGTGGTAAATACACAGGGAGGCAACTTCCTACAAAGACAGAGAAGTACACAAACCACGACCCAACACCCGCTGAAGCAAACAAGTTTTGCACAGAGCACCATACCATTTTTATCTCCTCTCAACCACAAACATCACCTCTTAAACTTCCTCTTCCAAAACCAACAACTGGCACTTGAAAATTTCTACACTGATGAAGAAAAGCATGTTATCTTCTACTCGGACTCACAATACAGGCACCGTCTTCTGCTTTTTTATCACTGCAGATCTCTAGAAAAAAGGTTCTGGCAAATATAGACAGAAAAGGGCTTTTTCTCATATTCTCTCATATTCTAAAATGATTTTAAAAAAGGTAAAACTGTAATGTGTGGTATTAAAACAAGCAAACCACAAAAGGTACTCAAATTCTGCTTCTTTTCTGAAAGCTAGAGCTCTTAACTGTGTGTCCATGGTGCTATATGGTCCTGATTATATCCTACTTGTCAGATAGCCACATCTCTGCTTTGTCCTATAATATTTAGGCTGTTTGGTTTCAATTTTCTTAAATCCCTACAAACACTCCAGCTCCTTTCTCTAGTGCTGTTGCTCAGTAGAGGCTAATTACTACACCTTTCCCAGCACTGCAGTGTGAGGGCTGTAGGAGCAGTGCTGGCTCCTCAGATTCCATAATTCCTTAGGCACTAATTTGTTGCAAGCTCCAAACTTGTGCATAAGGGGACAAGTTGATGTTCATAAAATCTCTAAATTTTTCTAGAGGTCTAGACTCTTTACCTAAAGCAGTAGCATAAAAAAAGGACAGATACCTGTGAAACAACAGATGTTCACATACCCTACTGCCCCTCAAATACCTTGCCATATTTCAGTGTTCCTTGGGGCTAGGTCAGAGGTTCAACACACAACCTTTCTTCAGAAAAGGGAACCAGTTTCACCTTTTGAAGGCAATCTGTTCCCTTTTCTTCTCCTCTCCAAATCTCCTTACTTCAACCACTTTTGTTTTATAACCCACATCCTCTTCACCTGGGGACTCTTCCATCAGCCTCCTTAGGTCAGCCAAGTCCCATGGGCTGATCTGTTGCTAAGTTACTACTCCTCTGTGTTTCAGACTCAAAAATGATCTGTCTGGGGCAACAGCCAACTTTTTATAAAATATCACTCTATTTAAATACATGTTCATTGTATTTAAAATGACCTGTTGTTTTTGCTCTCTGGCATTGCAAATAATCTCCCTCTTCTCCTGATAGATTTTATAACAATACAGGAACAAGGACTGCCAAGACAGAAACCAAGCTCCAGTGGGGTTTGCAGCCTGTTGTAGACTCTCTTCCCAACACTGAAGGAAACTCTCATGATGGACAAAATCTGAACCCAAAGCCCAATCTCCCGCTCCCATTTTAATACTATGTGACAAACCCGGAGAACATGCTCAAAACACATCCTTTGGTTTTATATGATACTAATTATGCCAGCTGTATTTTGGTGTAGTAAATGGATAGACTTGTATGCATGGACTTGTTCTGCTGTTTCCATCAGATCTCAAATTGCTTACAACCCATTACAATTTGACCTTCTTATACAGCATCTTTCAGATTTCCCAGATCTTACACCTCTTTTCCCCAAAATCTGAAGTTACAGCCTGATTCTTATTTCCCAATTAGTTAGCTGTAAGCTGCACTAATTCCCCCTGTCTCAGCGAGATTCCCTGAGCATCCCCGACTGGAGAAACAGAAATTGAGAGAAAACAAGACAGAAGTTTTCCCCTTTTCTAATTCCTTCAGGCAAATAACTGTCTGCAACATGAGATCTGATGGGTCTGTATTCTTGGAAAGGCTGTTAGTGGTTCTAGACTGTGACCAAACATTTTTCAAGCTCCTCCCTATGTTCCCTATGAATTTCACAACTGTAATACAAAATGCTGCTCTGTTTTGGTTTTGGATTCCTCAGCTATTTTTTCTTGCTCAGAGTGGCAAGAACGTTTACCTTGCACGTACACCACCCAACATGCATTCCCCACAAGTTGTTACCTCCTTTTCTCCAGTGAAGCACAAAGGAAATTGCTACCTTCTTTTTTCCAACTAAGCAGTTACTAAGAGTAACTTATTAAAAAAAAAAAAAAAGAACACAAGGCTACTTGATAAAGATCTATGGCAAAAATCTTGTTTCTGTCCTGGCTACCAAGTAAGTTAATAGGAATACTTCCACTGTCTTCAGGAATTTGATGCCACTCCTACAGCATCAGGAGCTGAATTTAGTAGACAATTTAGGAGAAAAAAGTACCACAACCTCATATAAAAATTCCAGCATAAACAGGAAAAGAAAATTAATCTAGCAATACACTGGACCATGATATTAGTGCACATTCAAAAATGAGTTTGTTTACTGTAGAAACTATGTCAAACAGCCTCATTTTCAATAGATAGCATTATATTCTTTTATTTTACAATGCAAGTGCTTGCAAGATAAAAGACTACTGACAGTGAATAAAGGCATGAAAACTCTGGTCTCAACAGTGTTAAAAATAATCTAGCTGATAATGATACACAAAAATAACCTTAAATAGCTAAAAAAGGCGGAAAGACACAAAATGAACTTACACATGAAATTGTTTCAAGATTGTTGTTCCAGAAGCCATTTTTTATTCTGGAAAGCAGCTTTTGACATCTGTCTTGACCACTAACAATGACCACAGAGGGGACCTCCCAGAAAGCACAATTCCTCCCTTCTCACATGCACATCCACATTTTCCATCAAGAGGCCTGCCAGACATCCTGCCTGGTAATCCAGAAGACACCCTGCAGCTTATCTGCCCTGTAATGTAAATACTGTCTTCATGTATATTTCAGATGCTGACCCACAAGAGACTTGTATTCTGGAGGACATGTATTTGGCCAGAAAATCATTTATTATCCAGAAGTGAAGGGCCACGAGGTGCTGTGTGCATCCAGGCACACCACCACTGCCATCAGCAGGAACTGCGAGCCAACCAGGAATTCAGGAAAGGGCCAGGATGGTTTTCTCTATTATTGGTGTTAGGGTTCTTCAAGATTACCAACAAGGTAGTGACATAAAAAAGGGTAGAAGGGCACAACAAAGTGCAAAATTTGCTCTCCTTCTGAAAACAAATTCCTTTTTGCATTTTTATTATGGCATTTCACATATTGCATTATGTCTCTGTGGCACCTGTGCTTCCACCTCTCAAAATCAAACGTCACTTAGCATTATGAAACAATGATGAAATTGCAACAAAACATTACAACAAAAAAAGAAAAAGAAACTTGCAGATTTTCATTGATAAAGGTTCCACAAGGGACCTTACTTTTGCCATCAATTCTTACACTGAAAGATGGAAGTTAATAGAGTAAGGAGTAATACTATGTAAACCTAAAATAGAAGCTCTAAGAAACAGTCATGGTTTAAAGATGTTGAATATTTGTGACTGAGAACACAACCCTTGACTGCATTATATTCTGTGGGGCAGATCCTCAGATAGCAATTTGAAGTCCTAAAATCAATTTATGTCAGCTGAGGAGCTGCCTTATAAGCGTTTGATGCTTTTATTAAACTGAGAATACCAATGCACACACTTACTTCTGTAACTCTTGGCTAGGGATTTACTGGACTGTAACTACTGATACTGTTCAGTGTGTTGTTTTAACAGTTTTTGTACCGAGATACATAATGCAACTTGTATAACTCATTGTTCCAACACATCACTATTTTCTCAACTGGTCATATTAATTCCCCTGATGAACACACGCACACACACACACACAGACAGACTGCTAATTCTGACACAGTGGAGTAACAGTCACATTGCTGTTAAGATTTTTTTGTTCCCTTTGAAAAATGCACTTTTATCCTGAATTACCCTTTATATTAGGGTAAACAAGGGGAAACAAACGGAGCGACTCCATGAAAGATTGGTATGTGTACCTTCTTGAAGGCAACTAGTCTCAGAGCTGCAATCAAACACATGCCTTGTGTTTACCTTGACAGGTTTTGACCAACAGAAGTCACTTCAAAGCTCTGTTCACATTCTTCTCTGATCTCAGATTTTCTTTGCATTCAGCCTATATATCGAGCTACATCACAGATTCAGAACATGCTCTTAGCAAAATATCAATTCAGTGTACTGTAAGCAAAAGTGGCATCCTAGTTAAAGCAAGTGAGTAGCAATAGTCTCTTTTTCTCAATATTCAAAGAAACTGCAAATATTTTCTGCCACGTGATGCAAAGCAGTCACTACTATGCTCTTGCTTTGTCCACAGTCAAGGCCACTTAGAACTTCACAATCAGTGTGAACTAACCACAGACATTCATGGGAGTATCCCTTCTGCACAGAAACATCTAAATCAGCTCACTGAAGGCTTATGTAGCACATCCAAAACACACAGCCAACGTGCTTTCCCTGTCCAGCTGGTGACTGGATGGGGAAGATTAACACAGCACTCCCAAAGCCTGCAAATACAGGCTGAGGTTTGCCTCAATTCCCCAAAATGAAACTGCTACATTTCCCTAAAAACATTAGAGAATAGTAAAAAAACTGAAACCAACCAAACCTAAAGAGTAGTAAAATTCAGGTAAGGGTAGAGGACACAAAACGCTGAATCCCACAGAGAAGAATTTGAGGACTGTTAAAGGCGGAAGTGGGAACTAAAAGCCATTTTCCCATTCTGAGGTTAAGAGAGATTAAATTGTAACTCTCAGGGTGCCTTTCTGCAGAATACTCTAGCTATCTCTATCCCTGCTTTGATGTGCAATGAACGCTGTATTTTCCACTTCTTTCATGGACTGAAGCATTTTCTATTCAACACACCACAGTCCAATTCAGTTTTGCCAAAGCAAACAGCTGGAGAAAACTGTAAAGCTTAAGAGGGGCACAGGTGTGTCAAGCACACATATAACCCACATACCACACTACTCTGCAGTGACAGAAAGCACAGACCTGCCGTGCACTACTTCACCACCAGCTCTTTAAACTAAAACACTCTGGGCTCTGAACCATGCCCCTTTGTTAAACAACAATCCAACACTTACAGGGCCCATGTTTCATGCTTTGCCCATTAAAATGCAAATCTCTGCACACAATGAGACTCAAAATGGAATTCTGTACAAGTAATGCAAAAGCACAGAGCTTGTGTCATCTACTGATAATGACTACTTCTGCAATCCTTTTAATTGCTTTCATGTTTATAATTTTATGCACATATTTTCCTCAGGAGGAAATAATTTTTAATACAGACTTAACAGGAAAGACATATACTACAAGATGTGAGCTTAATTAAGTTTTCTGATCTAAGCCAATAAATTCCATGATAAATTAACAGAAACAATACAACAAGTAGCAAAAGAAGCTTAATAGCAGGATTCTAGCCATAATAGGCTTTTCTGATCTGGGGATCTGACAGTTCCATAAAAATAGCAGACAAGAAGAAATAACGATAAAGTTAAAATCACAACAGTGGTAGTATATAATAAACCAGGTACTTTGAAAGATTAAGCTATGAGTGAAACTTTGCACCAAAATTTCTTGAGCAAAAAACTGTCTTGTTCTGATTCACATGGAGATGAGAAAAGCCCCACATCTTAAACTACTCAGCTAATAGGCCCAGTTACAGAATTTGCATAGCCACCTGAACAAAGCAGGAAGAAAGTTTAACCACGGGAGACTTGTGGTTAAAGTCACAGTACTTTATGAAAATCCACAACTAGCACTCATCTCTGGATGACTGTCAAAGAACACGGCTGAAAATACTGAAATATAAAATACACAAAAAGAGGCATAATTCTGCTCTGTTACTTGAAATTTAAATGCTGTTAAGTGTCTTTGCTTCTTTTTAGCTTTGGGATCAAGTAATCGTCTTTATGAAGGTAAAATTATACAGGAAAATTCTGCTGTTAGACCATGGGAAACAAAGACTATTAGAGGGTCTGCACCCACTTTCCTTTTCATTCCAACAAGTCAGTCAAGGGTCAGCATCAGAAAAGGCTTGATATAAGCACTCTAGTTGCATGTCCTTTTTGTCACAGCCCAATGTGGCCCCCATGCACTGCTCTGTTCACCACTTCCCATTACACTATTGCTATTTACCAACTCACCTGAAATCCCAGGGCAAGCTGCCTTACAACATTTGATTCCATTAGAAAATAAAAAATTAATATCTTGGTTCAACCCAGTCCCAACAGTAGACATAAACACCTTTGATGCTCTTCATATCAACTGCTTTTAGCTATGAGATTTCCTGTTTCCCTCTACTTATAAACCCACCATGATTTTATCTTCCAAGTACTAATCCAATCTCTGGTTGACCTAAGGGACACGCTTTTAAACTCTGAGCATTGACAGCACCCTGTGGTAATGATTTTCAGAAGTGTAATGCCTGCTTCGTGAAAACCAATGTCTATCTCAGCTCTTGCCAGTTTCACCCAATGCTCCCTTGCTCTTGAGGCAGAAGAGATGCTGATGGATGCCTACTTGCCCACTCCGTGAGCCTCAACATCCCTCCATCCCTCCCCTCTTATATTCCCCACCTACAGATGCACTGCTGAAAAACACTACTTATGTAAAGCAAGTTCTTTCATAAGCATATATTCTGACAAAACTGCATCAACTTTGCCCCAAGACTGATAAAGAAATCCTAATTCCACCTATACTCGCATTTTTTACTGTGATTAAAAATTAATTAAAAGATCTGGTTCAGTGCTCATGTAATAGTATCTCCCTTTCAAAAATAAACTATAAGCTCTTTAGCTGACACAAATATTCTGCCCTGAAAGATGCAACCTTCCTAGGTAAATTGCACTAAGCAACAAAAAGATCTCTAAAACTACTATATGCTAAAACCTCTTCTTGACAGATTCGTCAAGTACTTGACAGAACTCTATTTTATTCTTCTGAACTTCAAAAAAAGTATCATAAAAATCCTCCTGGCTGTTTTTGAATTATAAAATACAAAAATGCAAACACCATTCTTTAGTTCTATTCACATTAAAAAATTTTATTCAAAAGATTTAATAAAATATTTTTCTAGGATCGGGATTATAAAGCAACTTTTTCTAACAGTCATAAAATCATGAAGTAACTTTTGTCAACATGACAGTCTTTGGTCATTAAAATTCACCTAAATGAAAATATTCTCTTTACATACAGCACTAAATCTATCATGTTTTGCCATGCACTCCTTAGAAAACTCTACTACTTATTTTAACAGGGTGATGTGGGGTAATATAAACCAAACACAGAATTATTTTCCTTGCTTTGCCCATTCAGCCCCTGCTTATCTTAGTGCTTCCATGGAATAAGTGAATAGGGCAAATCATAATTTCAACATTTCTCTACTAATACTGTGTTAGATTGCACTTGCTTATATTGTTAAGCAAACCCTGTGGCTTTAACTTGTGTATGTTATTTCAGCCTAACTCTCAGCTGATTTATAGAGAAGCAATTTCATTGCAGATCAAGGAGTTGTAATGAAATCAACACCAGTCCTTGAGGATTCACATCACTGAGCTGTCACACAGTATCAGTTTCTGCTTCTTCACCTTCCAACATCCAGAAAACATAACAAACTCTCTAGACCCAACTTTGCCCCTAAATTTCAATGAAGCAAACCAGGAATATCACCACCACAATCACCATTGTTGTGTGTAAAAGTCAATGGACTTCTCTAAATTACACGTGGAAAAGTTAGGAGTTACTTTTAAAGTAAAACATCCAATTAATTCTGATTTTACTTTTATTGGCAGTCTATCAGCTTAAAAGAAGGTGAAGTTTCAAATGACTTATAGGGATGAAATTGGGCAAAGTTCCCATCAAAACAGCTTATCATTTTTAGAGGCTTAGATACTTTTGCAAGTCCACTGCATGCAGCTAGACAGGAGTTCATGAATTTTGTATGCTTTGCTTTCAATTTCAGAGATGAACCGCAATGAACTTGGGATAGAGACCCTTTGCTGAATCAGGACTCCTCATTTTGCAGGAAAAAATGCTTTTATATCTGCCAGTAAGCAAGGTACTATAACTTCCTTTTAAAGAGACACAATTTCTCTTGTTCCAGATAACATAGAAAGCTATGAAATATTAACATGCCCAGCTGCTTCCTGCATCAAATACAGGTTTGGAGAGCAAGCCATTAAAACATGCCTGACAGTCAAAAGGTTGCAAAAGAGCACAGGGGAAGCTGGCAATCATGTTTTCCTTTTCCCATAGCACTGTCCACACTTTGATATCAGTCTCATCAAACACCTGCCACAGTGAGGGCTGCAGTGACCCTTAGACGATGCCAGTGAGTTCCATTACTAAAAAACACTGTGAGCAATGCAGCTGTGTTTTGGTGCCAGCACGTCCCCGACTCATTTTGCTCCTGAAGTACACAAAACAATATTAAGTATCATTCCACTAGAATAGAGCACTGAAGTAATTTGGCATTTTGTTGTGAAATCACACCCAGTGAGAATGCATTTACTACATTTTGGCCCTGGAGGGCAGAACAATCAGCAAATGGATTTCATGGCTAGGAGCTACTTGAATCCAGAAAATCAGAAGCCTGAGTCTTCACCATCCTTAAATGAAGTCAAGCACTGAGATACACAATGAGCTCAGAAATCTGCATAAGAAAGGAGGCAAAAACATGTATTGTGAGGAGTGAGATGAGTAAATGGGCTTTCAGAGCCAGTTCCCATTTAAAACAGACATGTTGCTATTAGTTTTAATCTCTGACAACTACCTTTGTTCTTGTAACTAAGAAATTAGTGTATGTATTCCATTAATTAGACTGGAGAATTTTTTTTTCAGGAAAAGGGTGTCACAAAAAAAATCTCTTAATTGCATGGCATTAAAGTGGTGATGATTCTGAATGCTAACTCCAAATTATCACACATTATGGTCTCTTAACCATTCCCATTGCACTATTTCCCAGAATAGCAAATCTATAAAGTAACTGTGTAAAAATTGGCTTTCCAGTTGTTTCACAATTTTATGATAGACTTAATACTTTAAAGATAGAAACACTGTTTCAGGCTGACAACATATGCAGTCACCGTGATCACAACACCTGACAGACTTGTCCATCTGAATTAATCTTTGGCCTGGAAATGTCAATATTTGACTCTTCTCTAGTTTTTCTTTTAGTCACATGGGTCACATGGGAGATCACTTCAGAATCATTACAATTGCAAAGTTGTTCTGACATCAACTTAGCCTTTAATCATGCTAATTTCGCTACTTAGATTTTGAAGTTGCACCTATTTTGAGCCACTTTGCTGAAAGCATAGGATCAGGTAAAACAAGCTTTGGTGAAAACAACTGGGCTAAATCAGTACTGCTGTAAATGTGGATAGGAACTGAGTGGCAAACAGACTTGAGCTGATTTAACATTCAGAGGGAAAGGAGATAGAAGAGGAGATGAGCTCCACCTATGCATTTTTGAGCCCTCTGTGTTTGAGACCAAATTCTATGTTTCCATCACCCATTCACAGGGAACACCACTCACTTCAGAGTTTGAATCTGATTTCCCCCCAAGATACTGACTTCACACACACATACTAAATGCAAAATCGTTTCTAGTCACACCACCAGTCTACTGCATTTCGTTTTGACCAACTCAGATCAAATCAACAGCTCAAACTACTATTTGAATAACCACCGAACTGGCTCAACATTCTCTTCGATTTGAACCTAAATTTTGCTTCACTGAAAACTTTCAAGGTACATACTGCTGGAGTTATCCTATGGAGACACTGTGTAGACCTATTTCACATTTTATGAAACACCTACAGATCAAAGGACTCCATTTGAAATAAATTCAGATAAGGAACAACATACAAATAAGCAAACGTCTTATTATTTCTAAGGAAATAGCCATAGCAATGAATATAAACTAGAATGTAGTTTTCCCCACAGGTAACAAAAGAGAGAGAAAAAAAATACCTCAGTTCATCTTAATCTATTTTATATTCTGTTTTCTCTGAGTTGTACAGTAAAAACATGTGATTTTAGCTAATCTTAGCTGGAGATTATATTTACTAGGGGGTAAAGAGAAGCAGGAAGAAATGCATTTTTTTTGTGCACGCATCTTGGTCTCAGGTAAGGCATGTGATATGTTTATTGTATATGACTACCTGTGTCATACTAAATGGAAATAGATTCAGCTGTGGTCTCTGCTCCCAAAGGTAAGGTTAATCACACCAAAGCTGAGCCTGCAACATAAGCTCCCCCAGAACTAGCCTTACATCACAGGAAAGAGAGACAGCTGGAATGAGGAATGAACTTTCTGTTAAATGGTGTAGTCAAACTGCAAGCAAAGCTTTTCCCTTATTTGCATGTAACAACTTGTGTGTTCAGTAACAGGGCATGAGCTTACATGGGCTTTCCTCCCTTGAACACACACCCTAGGGTCCCTGCTCCACACTCATCATTTCTTCTTACAAAATCTGCAAAGCAAACATCTTTACAAGTTATCAGTAGTTAAATTCGTTTCCACCAAATGCTAAACCCTTCATCATAATTGGAAATGGACTGACAAACCGAAGACCAGGTTTGCTTTTATAGCTATGGCGAAACTTGCATGGAAAAGATTATGCTTATGCATTATTTGAGGTTACCAAAACTTCTCTGTAAGCTGTTGCAAACTATCAAAAAAAATGAGTTTCTATGACATTCTGAAGACCCTTTAGAAATATACATAATACAACCATAAAAGCAGCTACCATCCATTATGTATTTCCAGCTGAATAGAGTAAGATTTTTGAAATGTATATTCACTGGTAGTACATTAAAGTATCATGATTAAAACCATTTTTTTACACTATGTTCTTGCTGTGCTACCTTCACAAATACCCAAGCTATTGTATAGCTCAGTTGTTTGAATTTCTTTCTCTAAATTGATGTCTTAAATATGGTTGTATTAAGCAAAACCAACGTGAGACGTAAGCCTTCTCTGCGTGTAAAAGCAGTAGCAGTGGCAGGTCACTTCCCATGTTTCTTCATCTTTGCATTTTATAACCACTTTTCATACTACCAAGGCAAATGATGCATGCCACGTTAGCTTTCCTCCATCACAACTGGCTAGGTGTGCTGCAGCACGTTTCCAAGCAGGTAGGCACAAAGAGACCTGTCAAAACACTGACTTCTTCAGGCCTGGCTTTTAGGATTTAATTTGACGTGGAAAACTGTCACTCTGTATGTCACAAAAGAAATTAATTCACAACACTTCATGGGTATTAAAAAGGTAGATTCAATTATAATTTTTTGATAGGCCAGCATTGTTTGTCTAATGTATAGCTTCTCTACACAAGACCTAAGGGTGGTCTTTAATTTTTAACCTGTTTTTCCAGTGTCAATCCAAGATAGACTTGCTTTTCTTCTAAGTATTGTACAATAGAACTGCTTGTCAAGTAAGGGTAAAACACTTAGGATGCAAATTTTTAAAAAAGTCTATTTTTTCTTTTAATTATGTAACACCAGAGAAGCATTTGTCTTTCTACATAGTAATTACAAGAAAATTCTGAGAAAAATCCACCTATAGACACTTGCTACTTTTGTACAATACATACAGTCTTTGGAACATATCACTAAAAACATTTGTTTGAACCTCTCAAGACTATACTGTTCTGCTTCTAGACTCCAAGTAAGCCACATAGCTACAATCTATGAGCACCTGACAGAGGCAGCTGCCTCCACTGGAAACTAAGCAAGTATTTGGTACTTACAGGGAAGAAGGATGCTGAATACCTTAATCTTGTTTACACCTTTCAAATAAGTCTCACCTAAAACGTTTTGGCAGCTCAAGGGCTTATGACAATTCAATTAAACTAAAACTAGGAGAGATACTACCAGTTCACACTGAACAGAGTAAATGGAGGATTGTGTTAATGACATACACACAGCTGTCACAATAGGCTGTTTCCCACACAGCCTTCAGCTAAACTCTACAAGCTTTAAACTTAGAAGATCTATCACTCCTCAATAACATGCAAAGGTAAAAACCTAAAGAATTCAGTTTATCTATCAATGGACCAATATCTCAAATTTATCACTACTTGTTCCATTAGAGCCATGTAAGAGTGCATATCAAATATGTTCACCTGACACATCAACACACAGCAAACACAGCCTTCAAAGGACAACAAAGATAAATAAAAGTCACAACACAATATTCAAAATATAAAACTAAGAGAAAGTGTTCTTCCCTTCACAAATCACCTACTGTATAGAGGTCAAAAGATCTATAAACATTAGGAAATTCAGTCAAATGGATGTGTGGTCTCTACAACGTTCTTGAATCAACTCTTGACAAAGATTATGAGAAAAGACCCTATGTGTTCTGTGAATGGTTAAATTCTAAAGTTACAGTTAATTTGCTTAATTATGACTAGAAGCTCTTCATTTTGTATTTTTGAACAAAGCTCACAGAAGAAATAAGAAAGAACAGATCAACAGACAAATGACAAATGGTGAACTCATACATATTCATACATTTTTTCTATCTTTTTACAATGCATATCTTGTTCTGACCTAGCATATGGGTAATTATCATCCTAGACAAAGAAACAGGATGAAGGGGAACAAAGGTCCAAGCTCAAAAGCCAAATCTATACTCTTCTGAAAATTAAACTGTTGTTATAAAATTTATCCTTTTATTAACAGTGATCAAAATTTTCTGTTCTTTTTACTTTTATTTCTTTTCACATGCTAACTCTGAGATAACAGCAAAGTGCCAATATGTGGGATCCATTGAGATTGCTAGAAAGTTGTTTACAGTCAATTTCATATTTTTACTGTTAGCAGTTTCCCAGTTCAGCTCATGTAAACAATACAGACTAAAGATAGAAAGGCAAACTGAAAATATTAAATTAATGCAATCAAACCCTAACCTCTACATAGAACTATGACATATTGAGAGTTTGGTGGCCAGTTAACAAGAATTACAGGAATAATTAGTTTCTAGCAGCCAGCTTATTGTTCAGTGTTTGTGCATAAAAATTAATGCCTAAAAGCCTTCCAAATACATGGAAGAGAAAAAGCCTGACATTTAAATCCCAATGGTATCTAAGGGAAATGTATCATCCTGAAATCTGACTCATGCCCTTCTGATTTGAAGAACATTACTTTCAATATGTTAAAGCACACTAGCATAACTAATATAAGGTTTGCCAGACACAAGAAAAAGCTGGAATCATCCTATCATTGCCATTTTGTGAAGCAGCCAGCAGTTTTGGGCCATTCTGGAAGGGAAAGGATAACTCTGGCAAGCTGTGTTCACTCCCTTGGCCAAAAGCAACAGTTTTTAAACAAACTGTGGTCTCAAATTTTGTTCTCTTACCCAATTTATCAATTGATGATTTAAATTCTTCTAAGTCTACCACTCTTTGACAGACTGCAGTTCAATGTTCTTTTTTCTTAAAGTACCTGATGGAGGTAATGTGAGCCTCTTTATTCAACTGCCTTATAATACCAAGTAAACTCTGAACAGCAACTCCATCAGTGTCGACTGGAACTAGTTAACCTAATCACCTCTATCTAGACATGAATGGGAACAGACAAACACACAAGTGCCTTTCAGGTGCAGTACTTCACTTGGCACCCGGGGAGTTCTACAGTGAAGGACTCTTGTAATGAAGCTTTGTACTGAGTCCTTATTGGAATAATTCTTGGGGACCATCTGTCCAATATTATAGTCTGCAGTGAAGTAATCTAATTACAATCTTCAAGGAGTAGCACACTCCTATAAGCACAGTAGTCGGTCCATATTTTGACACCATTAATTTTTTCTTTTACATCACTGGCTTATCAGTAGGAATACTGTGTCTGGATGCATCACGCTCTTCTGACATGTGTTTAAAATACTGCCTGTATCAAAACTCCTTCCCAGTTGCCTCCCCCCACCTACAAACTGGATTAAAATTTTGCTTTATTTTTTTGTTTAGTAAACATAAACCCATTAGAGGCTAAGTTCCATGCAGTTGTATTTATTACTACTTCTTTAATAAACTCCAGAAACATTTATAAGCAGAAGTGAGTGTACAACCACAGACTACCTCTAAGAGAACAAAGATCCCCAAAGCATTTTAGAGTACAAAAGTTTCAGAAAAGTAGAGAAATTTCCTGTAAAAAAAATCAAAATAAGAGGAAAATCCTTTTCTGCTATACATCAGGGACTGAACAGTAAGAATCTCTATGAAGTGAGTAGAAAATAAAGCATACTGTTAACATGTATTACTGCAAATCCCCATAATAAACAAGGACTCTAGTGCCCTTCATACTGCCACAGACTAGAAACATTTCTCTGGTCTTGAATCCATGAGTCCATACAGGGTGATTTCTTCAGCTCAGGGCTGCCTCTCATCTTTCCCCACAATTCTGCTGTATGACTGCATTTTTTCTTTCAGTAAAGTACTAGGAAAATAATGTTCTGAAAAGGTGCTCTGTATATACATTCTTATATTAATAATTAATTACAGCATCCCAACGTAGCATTACTTGTAATCTGCTCAAGTAATTTCAGGGTTTCCCAATGAAAGAGTTGGAGACTTTTTTTACATTTAAAAAACATCCAGTGAATGTCTCTAAGACAGTCAATTTTCAGTTGAAGGCTGGTTTACTTGTTTGTTTGTTTAGCTAGGAGAGGGAAACTGTATAGATTTTTCACCCTGCTCTGCTTCTAAACTATGGATTAGAAGTCCATCATCCAAGAGAACAGGCTTTGGCCTTTCCACTGACATGTTCAACAAATACATCAAGTAGCTGCAGTGGTGACAGTATTCTGCAAAAGTAATACAAAGAACCAGAGCTAAATTAAATTTTAGCTGCCACCTTTTTGCTGATCTCTGCTGATCTGAATGGCTAATCCAGACAGATGGCACTGTGGATAGGAACCATTTAGCTTCCATACAACAAACACAAATTTCTACATAAATCTACTTAACACAAAGTAAATCACTGAGGAATTTACTGTTTGCACAACAGCACTCGTTTTCCTTCTAGTTTAATTAGGCAAGGAAATTAAATACCTTGCAATGCAGACATTCCTACAGTAGTGTAAAAGAATGGCTTGAACACAGAACAGCTCGGTAAGTAACAGCCCTTGGGTAACGGACAGCCAATCTCAATTAGAAGTAAGGAGGTGGTTAGCATCTCAAAAAGCAGGAATGGCTCCCACATTTGCTGGACTACATCCTCCTGGTGATATACATGTTATTCTAGTAATCATTTGTCCACCTCCATCTCTGCTGCTGTCAACACCAATGATGAGTGTCCAGCACTGTGCTGTACTGCTTAGCTACAACAGAGATTTGAGATGCTGCTGTCCATCATCTGTTCCCTCTCCACCTACAAACTCAAAAGTGAAGGAAAGAAAGAAATTCCCTGCCAGCATTCATTTTCAGACTTCAGAGGAATGAAATCCAAAAATATTCAAAGCATCTATGGTACTTCTTTCTGCCCCACTCTTTGTCTTCTGTATCTTCTGACTTCAGAGGATTTTTTTTCTGTCACAGCACAGAGCTACTCAGTCCTCTATGGGACTCAGGAGAGAAAGGGAATAAATACATTGCTTCATAAAACCCTGCATGAAGGGTACATTTGGACCCTTAACCAAACCAGCAGTAGTTTGGTAAAGGCTTCAAAGGCCAAAGCTCAGGTAGAGGCGTGAGCTGTAGCCAGGCCAAGAACTTCTCTAGTTTCAATCTGTTCTCTTCATGTATGAAAACACACAAAGGAGCAAGTGACACTGTGGGCATCAATACAGAGAGCTTGGAACACTGACCGTGCAAGTAACACATGAATAGCAGGGGACTTTTCCACAACTCATTTATCAAGGAGTAAAGGAAGATGTGGGTACAAGGAGTCTCACGTACACCTTTCCCATTGCACTTGACTACAAGCCAACCACTCTATCCCATAGGAGCCTCCCTTGAGCTATCCCTGCTAGGCAGTACAGCTGCATGGTGATTGAACTGGGACACCTCTCAAGTCTGCTCCTTATGGCAGAGATCCTTTTACCTACATCAGATTTGTGGTAAATGACCAATATTGCACATAACCTTGTAGTAGAGTAACTTTGATTTGTGCCTTGGTAGTTTTGAATCACTGTTCAAATTATTGCACCGTACAGTAAAAGTGAACCTTGCCAACAAACTTGGTTAGGTTGCACTTTCAGAACGTCATATTAAAACCACTTTTGCTAACACCTCTGACAGTGGTATTAGCAATTTATTTTATTATTATTAATTTAGCAATTTAAATCCCCCATCTGCAATACCTTGATCCTCTCCATCTGCCCTCAGGCTTTCTGGGAAGCACTGTCTTAGCACAGATATTGCAGCAAGACACAACTGAATTTGGAGAAAGTATATGCCTTCACCCTCGGGGCCATATCAGTTCCAGAGCTGAAATGTCAGCACAGCAGCATTGATATAAGATGTATAAACAATGCAGGGTTACTTATATAACGAGCTCTAGCTCATCTGACCTTCAAATATGAACTCAAGCTGTACAGTCACACCAAAAAAACCCTCACAACATGAACTATTAAATTACTGCCTTAACTGGATGTTGCCTGTGATTCATATCCACTGGGCAAGGGAGCAAAGTCTCCTTCTTTGCAATGGGGGTACATTGCATATGTTTCCTAGAAAATCACATTCATACTCCTGAAGACACTCAGTGCATGAACTAGACTGCACAACCCACAAGGCCATGGCCAGAGCACACACATTCACATGCTCGTGCTCGACCTTAGAGTTTCCATCTAAAGAAGTTAGGATATCTAACCTCACATCCCTGTAGTCTCAAAAGAGCTCCTACTCCTGGGTCTAATGACACCAAAGCAAACTTCTTTTTTCAGAAAACAGACTCTATTCTTACCTTTTAGTATTCTTGTAGTAAAAAAGGGGAGTACAACTTGGCTCCCTCCAGCTACATGCATGGCTATACACAGTACTGTAACAAATATAGAGCAAACTTGACACAAGCCTACCTACTCAGCCACGTTCACAGGATATTTATGATAAAACCACAGATATGTGTATATGAGCAGGATCCAGCTTAATGACATGAGACAAGAATAAATATATCTCCACTTCAATACTGTGTTATAAATATATTAGAATTATGAAGGTTTTCATACTGCAACTTCTGCAGAGGTTAGAGGAAACTATTTTATTATTCAGATAACTTCTGACCCAGGTTAGGAGCTTCCTCATCTCCAAAGGAAAAATGTCTTCAGATAATATTGAAAGTTTTTATGCAATACTTCAACTTAAAAAAATATAGGAGAAATGTAATAACTTCACTTCTTTTCTAGAGCAATAAAAAGAAGAATGCAGAAAATGGCAACCTTTTAGCCGGTCTGATGGAATGAAAAGAACTGCATTACTGGCATTAGTCCTACAATTAGGACCAAATTAATCAAAGCTTGAGTTGCAAAAAGCAGACAATTCTTTTCAACAAGTGATAAAAATAAAAAAGAAAAAAACTTAGAAAGGGCTTAAACATTGAGTTCTGTGAAATCAGCACTAAGGCTAAAAGGTAAAATGGCAACGCTTTAAGGTCAGAAAAATATTATTATTAACGTGCCCCTATTTTGCTATTATTTAAAAATATAGAGGTTGGGGAAGTGATAAAAACAACAGATGACAGATGTCTTCTGCCACTTGTCAAATCAAATTAAATCTATGCTCTAAAATATACTTCAGCCATAAATACTGAGCTGCTGTCATACACTTCTCTTGAACAATCATGCTTGAGACATTCTGAAAAACTACTTCCCACATACATAAGCCATCTGAATATACTTGCACCAGTTCAGACTGTTGCTAGAAGTAAGACCAAAAGCACTATAAAAACTGTAAACATCTGCCTAGGAAACATCACCAAGTCCTGTGAAATCAGACTCTTCCTCAGCAGTATTTTGACAACCAGCATCAAATATTTTTAGCTGAAGCCATCTTCGAAATCACAGCTAATATAGCATTGTAGGCATGTATAAGCACACAGAGAACTGTAAACACAGAACTAGACACTAATCAGTAAGAGCATTTAAAAAATGCCAAATACCTTTAAAATTAATCATTCTCATGTTCTCTGACAGCTCCTCTATTCCTTACAAGCTCACATTCATTTTTGCATTTGTTACACTGAAGACCTGCACTGTTTTGCTCATGGTTTAAGACACAAATATGAAAAAACCCTCCAATGAACAACTATGCAAGGCCTGAGAGTGAAGCTTATCAACTAGCAAAGATTAAAGTATCCAGAGAAAGGTTATTTTGTTAAATATTGTTGTACAGTAGAGAGGGAAAATAGGGCTTTATAGAGAAGACACTCCTTGCTAGTCTATTTGCCTAGGTTGTAATCTCTTACATGGGTGTAAATGAGAGTCACTACAAAAATCTCTCATGAAGGTGCCACAACAAATAATGCTGATGATTCCATAATGAGATATTTCACTCTGAAAATCTTGCACTACTTGCCTCAAGCTCTAGCTATTTCTGATGTTTAAGCATTTTCTGGAACACTCACAGAGAAGAAAAATAAAAAAAGGAGAAAACAAAAATACTTTATAAGGAACCACAGTTAATTTTTCTTTTTTTTTCTGAATACTGTTTTGCTTTTTATGTTTTCCAAAATACATCTGTAGCAAGTTGGTATGTCTAACATTTCAGTTCCCTTAAAAAGTATCTTCTAAAGAGGAAGTTCTCTACTAATATAGAGGCCTTACTGGAAAAGCAAAAACTAATTCTTAGTAACTGAGAAATCTGTAAAATTTGCTTTAAAAAGTTGTGCAGATCACCTGCATATAGCAGCCTAAAAACTAACTACAAGAGTAAGGCAGATGAAATTAAAAGAAATATCCAAGGGATTAATTTCATGAATAATAAATCAGAACGATAGTACATTATCACCATCAAAAATGTTAAAGCATATTACCAATGATTGGGCATAATGTGGTGCTATATTAGTTAAAATTACTGTGGGTTAAGAGCTAAAACCCAGTGATTCTTACTGTTAGGCTAAAAACCCAATAATCTGAATTTAGAAATCACATCTTTCAAACTTCCTTTTCTTTCAGCCTCTTCAATTCTGAACGATTAAGTGCTGTAGTATGCACTCTTCTTATGATAAGACTCTGCAGAACGTCCTGTGTGATTTAGTTCCACTTTTAGTGCCAAGAGTCCTCGTAGTCTCACAAGAAGAGTATGAGTCATCTCTGTGTCTGGAATGAGTAACCCAGAACAGAGTGGGGAATCCCAAACCCCAAATATGGATTAGCAGATCAGATCAGCAAATTCAGACAGGCACTGGTCTCTAGACTGGATTAAAAATACAGACACTAGTATGCAAAAATGGAGCCAGAAAGAGTCTTCTGTAAAAGCAACAGCAATTCTGATACTAACAAATTCCACGCTATTGTTCGGAAATGCTCAATCAACATGTATATCAATTTAAGTTTCCAAGCCACTGCAGTATAAAAACAAGTTCAATTATGCAATTTATCAGCATCAAAAGAGGGTGGTAAAAATCCTGCTAGCCTACCTGCTGGCACCCTTAAATTTCTTCCGATGTTTAAATGCTAGCCTTTTTCCATGACCCCAAAACATGAAGGATATTCTGAGTATATGCTACAACATAATGGAACTTGGAAAGGACAACTGTGTATGGATGTACAGCAAAGCATTTCTCTCCTCACACTCAAGCAGGAAAAGGACAGGGAGACAATTCCCTCCACTGCTCCATTTCTAGGAGACATGGCAGATCCGCAATATTAGAATTCAAAAACATAATGCTCCTTAAAGCCATAAACCTCTCCTTATCTGACAGTGTGACGGGAGAGACAGAGCTCCTGCATCACTTACAGATCTTGAGATCCTACTGCATGAGTGTCTGCCAAACTTAACTTGAGTTTGGTAGTGTGGGAACTTGGAAACCATTTTTAAGTTCTCACCAAACATAAAAAACCAGAAATTATTATTAATAGACACCCTATGGACCTGGCAATGAAATATGGAATCATTTATTGTAAAATAATATATGAGGGCAAGAAAAATCAGCAGCAAAATAAAGACTGTGCCTTCTGTGCTGGATCCTCAGACGGAATTATAATTGAGACCTTGCAGGGCTGCGCTAAACAGAACTAACACTATGCAGGGCAGAAATGGATTTTCTTAAGCAGTTTCCATATAATGGAGTTGGTAGCTTTGAGAAATGCCTTTCCTTAATGGTCATTCTATTGATGTAGAGCCTTCCTTCCCCCTTCCTTATCTGACAGCTTCACCAGAGACACAGGGCTTCTGCACCAGTTACAAATCTCGAGCTCTGACTGCATGAGTCCCTGCCAAACTTAATTTGTCTGTTTAGTATGAAATATATAAATGATGCAGTAACAGTTACTGAAACAGCTGTGAATGAATCAGCAGCTACAGTAAACACCATTTAGAAAGCCCCAATCAAAACATCTCGGTAATACTGCAAGATTTGAAACTGCCAACACAGAAATGGACTTGCACAATCTGCTGTTCTCTGGATCCTTTAAAATCATCCAGAGAAGGAAGAAAGGTGGAGCAACACAGATGAAGTGGCAGGGAAAGCAGTTCCTTTGCCTTAATTTTTTTCCTCTTAGGCAACTCTTTTGCAGCACAGAGATTGGAAAGTGATAACCTCTCCTCAAGCTCCTCATATGCACCCTGGCTTCTCGAAAAAACCTTGCCACCTCACTGCATACTTGACGACACACCAGCCACTTCCTCCAGATTTTTGAAGAACAGCCTACAGTTTCCTATGAAAACAAGAGGCGAGGTAACATGTGCAAATCAATTTTGGACATGACTCAGAAGCCAAAAAAAGCACAAGCCTTTCTCTACTGACTGCACTTTATTGGTCATGGCAGCACAAAAAACAAGCAGGAGCCTTGTCATGCTGTTTCTACTGGAGGTAAAATATAGCTTCCAGGACTAATTTTGTTCTGAAGAGTTTCCTTCTGATATTTTGTATATAAATTGCCCCTGGCTTTCATCACCTACATCTAGCTATCCTTTGCTTAGACAAAGACTTAGAAAATTACAGAATACACAATGAAACAGCTAAATATAAACAAATAGACAACATAGCTCAGTTGTCACTGGAGTTACTCTGCTTAACGAAGTTGTGATTTTTGTGACTGCACACTTAACACAATGTATAAAACGTTTTCAAACTCTCACTGTAACACACAGGGTTATCTCATTCTATAAGTCCTTAACTATTTACATGCCCACAGACTTTGTGGCAGGCACAAAGAGGAATTGCACCAGGCGAAACACACCAAACACAAAAGTCTGTCTAGACTTATCTTCAGTTTCAAACTAAATTTTACTTCTGTAAAAATAGTTTTTACTTCTTCAGTCCATCACACTTACAAGTTTTCATCTCTCTGAGCCCACCTGCACATGTATCCTTTTCTAATATATCTGATCTTCAAACAGAGGCTTACATATTTACATATTTAGCCGTATTCCTCTCTAGCTGTCCATCTCCAATCTACTACTACACTTACAGAAGGACTAAGATTTGGAAGCACTTAAAAATACTGATTGTCAAATAATTTCTTCCTGTCTATCAGCTTTTAATACTGCAGATTTATCTATAGTTCTTAAAATTAATTTTGTATTCTGTCATGAGAATACAATACAATTTTTTTAAAGGATGCGTAGAGGATACATACACAGGAATACACTACACTGCCAGCTACAACATGACCAAGATAATTTCTTCAGGATACTATATTTATCCAGCTAAGCAAGGATATGAAAATACAGAAGTTTAATGACAAGGCCTATATGTGGAACAGCTACTAATTGCCTAGAGAATAATGCATTTCACTCTGATCAGAATGTTCAAAAAAATGCAAGTCAGTCTACAACAAGGAACAAGAATTTCTGGTAAGAAGGCTACTTTTTGCATGGACTCACAAGAAAACAAGCAAGACTTGAATTTTAATTCTGAGTTTAGCAGTCATGTCTCCTTTGCTACGAAATGGTTATCTTTCTAGCTGTTTTCTTGGAGAACACATTCATTTGCTTGGAGAATGCATTCAGTAGAAAAACTTCTGACAACACCCACATTGGCATACAAAACCTCAACAATATGCTCTTATACTTCTGTGTCTACAACTATTAACCACAGAATTCCTGCCCTTTTTTTTTTTCTAGGCTAGCTGCATTATTTTCCCAGAGCGTTGTCTCCACAGAAAGACATGACATGACATGCCATACAGACAGATCCCTACTCCTCTTCAGAAATAATATTCAAACCTGCTTTACCCTCCAATTAAGTAACTTCCTAAGTCAAGTGCCCTGCATTCAAAAAACTATCAGGTCTCTGTGATCTGAACATCAAAGCCCTAGCTGCCTTAATATTCCTCCAAGTGTGGAAAACAGACAGAAATCTAGCTGTTCTTGTAGCAGATCACTGCAGGTTGCTATCACTGAAAATGTCAGGTGAAGCTATGCTCCAGCCTCTGCTTCAGCTATTTCTTCTTTTTGTATGCTGGTAAGCAACACAAGCAGTACTGGGCAGCACAACCCATCATTACAAAAGGGCAGAATTGCTGCCTTGTTTCCAGACTTAGAAGCTAGTATCCCTGAAATATCCTAGGGTAGTATAATTTATATGCACTGTGAACCCCACTGAGGGCATTAAGTGGTGTTACAAAGACAGAAAAGGAAGACGTAAGGGACCCATACATCAAAATAAAAGAGACTCTTCTGATGTAAAGGTGTGAAACATCTCTCTGTGTGGAATAAGAAGATGTAAGGCTGAACAACAGCTCTGTCATGTTCCAATTCCACCATTCAGTGCTCTACTAGGTCAGAGAAAATTAACACTAGACTAAAATAGCTTTACACCTTCTTAACATATCCATGTCATACATAATTAACACAAAAGGATTTTATACAAACACCATCATTTTATTAGCATACATAATTTAGGTAGCACTAACCAAAAAGCTCACATACATAAAGCTGCTACATATACACACAATAAAACTTCTGGACATCTACGCGCTTTATCTTTCTCTAATCCTAGAAAACACCACCCTCCTATTTCTGTGTAGAAAATTAAATCTAACAGCCTCAATGGTGTTCATCCCTTTCTTAATAAGTGTTGCGCTTCTCTGATCAACAGAAAAAAGAACATAATTTTCACTGAGGACAGAAGTGACAAGAAGAAATGACAGTGAAAGCACCTGAACTATCACACAGTTACTGAGGGCTTAGAACTATGGAACAAAGTTGTAACAAAATGCAGGAGCTGTGAATAAATTGATAAACTGAATAGATATATATTAAATCAATGGTTTACAATGAAAATAGTAAACAGGTCAAACAAAAACCAGGACCCAAGAGTTAACTTCCATAACTTTGTATTCAACTAGGGGTTTGATTCTTTATCTATGAAGTTTCCTGGGATGGAATCACCTAATTCCTCAGCTCCAGGGACATAAGCACACATCATGGGCAAGTTGCAGCACTGTCACTTGCCAAAATTATAAAGAATTGGGTAAATGTCCACAAATCCATCTCTATTACATTAGTAACTTCAGATAAAGTATCAGAAATTTTCGTGTGGGAAATACAAATCAAAGAAATCTAAATTTTACACATGTAATTTCTGTGAAGCAGAACCACTTGGTATCGTAGAAATCAGTAAATATTAGATTTCGGCAATGATTTCTCCTGCTGTGGATCTCTGCTTAGCCCATGGAATAGTGTCATGCCTGCCTTCTGCTCAACACTGTCCTATGCTTTGCACATAATATCAGGACTCTCACAGAAAGAGTCCTTTGTTTCCATTTCATTCTTTCACTTACTCCAGCCCTTTTTGTATGGAAGGTTAGCAAAAGGAGTTTCTCCTGAAGAAGCTATTCTATCGAAGCTATGATCATTCAGAGGTCTAATACTTAATTTTCTGAGTAGTCTAAAAGCCTGATTAAGTCTGCAAGAGCCAGAATGCAAAGCACAGTGCAAGACTAAGCCAAGACAGGGGCTGGTTTAAAGATGCCTGACACATCTACAATTTTTATCAGCTTTCTGTGCATGAATAGTAAAAAGACAGAAGAAAAGAACTGGCAAAAAATAAAATTAGTGTCTTCAAGAATCAGTCTGAGGAAAATTATTAGCTTTTTTCCATAATTGGGTTCTCAACAAAACACCGTGTGACCCAAACCTGTATTTATTAAAGGCTTCTCCCAGAACTAACATTTAGGTCTCTTCCATCTCAGACGAACCAACCTTACCTAGCAATAATATCTAATCATCATGTACAAACCGAGCAAGGGAAAAAGGATTCACCACCACAAAAGAGACACAGAACTTTGTGTTCTTGCAAACACTACTCAAAAGCTACACCTCACTATCACTCTTTTGAGTATTGTTAGTATTGGGGTTTTGGGGTAGAATAAGTATCTTATTTACGATGTTAAAATAGCCACACTCTTAGTGTTAATTGAAAACACCTATAATGAAATTGCACCTTACCTCTAACCAGCAGCACATTAAAAAATGTGATTATAGCTAGAAATAAATTAACATCACAAATGGAATCTGACTTTTTGTTGTGTCAGGTATGTTACATCCTCATGGCTCTGTCCTGTTCCAGAGATTTGCTGGGATAGGAGTAACAGAAAGTCAGGCCTAGACTCAGAAGCTTGCAAATAGCAGGAAGGCTGGGATTCTGGAGGTCCATTTCTTATGAATAGCTTCATAGGCACTGTTCTGACATTCACTCCTCTCAGTAGCTACAGACAGCTAAAATGTGGAATAATACATGGAAAGTTCATGTCTCAAATAATTTGTCTCCATCCTTCTTCTTTACCCAGACATAGAATACAATCTCAATGGGTCAGGGGCAACGATTTTGTTGCAATTTCTGAACTTAGATCTTTAGCCATTTTTGCAGATCATTCAATGTGATAGGAACAGAGAGGGTCTAATCAGTCTTTGGTAAATATGCATATTTACCGAATAAACGTCAAGCTTTCATCTTGAAAAAAAATTAGTATACTCTGAGCATGCAACGCTTAAAACATGTGGGAGCCGGAACAAAAATTTAATATACAGTTCAGCAATTAACCACTGATGTGCAGGACGACACATACTGGAAGAATTTTGCAATGTGGGATAATTCTAATTGTATTCATAATATCACAATTTAATGCATATTTTTGTTGCACTTTCATTTAATGCACATACAATTTGATCTAGGAAAGATCACCATGGACTTTAACATAGAAGCTACACTGATAAATGAGTATTACATCTAAAGCAACACTTGAAGGATAAAGTCAAGAACCTCTTTAAAATTACAACCTGTTTTGCTAAAAACATAGAATTGCAAATGTTATGAGCCAAAGACTACAATAACTGTTAAATCACACTATTGACACTAATTTAGAGATAGTGATGTTCATATCCATTTCCTCTCAATGCCGAGACCAAAAACTGAAGACATCAATAACCATGGAAGCATTTACTCTCCAAATCACTCAGGAGCAATTCTGGACCACATTCCTATCCTATATACTAATGTGTTATGAGCTTGGTGTAGTACCAATAGAATCAATAACACTAATAATAATTACTATAATATCATAATAATTTGTGCACCAATCTAACATAAAACTTCCTCCAATCAGAAAAATCTGTGAATTAATCCAGAGCTATTATCTAAACAAACTAGCAGTATTCACTCAACATTTCAACGTTAAGTGAATTATAATGAACACAATAAAATTTCCCCACTACTGAGTATTAGAAGTGGAAATATCTGTAACTACAGAAATCTAAAAGAAAGGTCAAATTACAATTTGGAATATCAAAAATGACTCACAAACTTATTGAGTCTATGCTGAATTTAAGCCTCACAAAATATGAGGGAAAATGTTTCAAAGAAACATCACAAAGTTAGGCTTCTTGGCAATTAAAATTCTCGCAATCAATTTATTAATGAAACAAACTAGTAGCATTGGAATACTTCACATGATTCCTTGTAAATCACAGAACGGTCTGAGTTCAAATGGACCTCAAAGATCATTTACTTTCAGCTCCCATGCCATGGGCAGGGACACGTTCCTCTAGACCAGCTTGTTCAAAGCCCCATCCAGCCTGGCCTTGAACACTTCCAAGGACAGGGCACCTACAACTGTCCTGGGCAGCCTGTTCCAGGGCCTCACCACCCTCACCACCCTCACAGTAAGGCATTTCGGGCAGCGCACAGGATTTAATACAGAACAAAGTATATTTCTGCCTGTTAACAAAGACCTACTTCTTAATACCATTTTTATCAGCCTTTTAAGAATGGATATAATGAGTAGCAGCACTCAAAGTTTTAAACCTCTATCTAATTCCAAGGCCTTTCACTCTTACACACATAAATATAGTCAATTTTCATATATTATTAGATGACATATAATGCAACCCAGAAAAAAAAAAATCACAATTTGCTTTATCCAGTCACTAGTTTATCTACATGTGCTGTGAGAGCTACTGAAAGATCTTCTGAAGCTCTCTTAAGGAAGTTATAATAAAATTATAAAATACCTGATTCTTCCTCCCCCCCAGCAATACAAAACACTTACGTTTATTTTTCTCTAGGAAGCCAATTCTTCATAAACTATCAACAATGAATTCTCTCACTTGACCTGGCCTAGATTTTTTGACATACGTGAAAAGTCTTAGCTGTGTCTCCAAACATACTGTTATAATTCAATGCGAGGATAAAATATCTCTGCCTCCCCTGCCATAGATTTTTCAATTCTTAAATTCTTCTTTTCCATCCCTTATGATTTGACTCAAAACAGTATAAAAGTTTCCATCTCATTCCACTAAAGAGGAGAAGAATTTCCCCCTATATAGAAGAACAACTTATTATAGTAATAATTGGGAAACTGCATCCTTTGTTGCTTTTTCTTATTGTCATCATTACTATCCACAAACTCTCCACAGCCCTTTTTGTAGGGCTACTTTTGTAGAAAGTTCATTTCTACAAATCCAATACGTATTTTAAATTTCTCTTCTTTATAAACAGACTTGCACATATGGTGTTCAGACCATGAATCCACAGCTACCCTTTGGCCAAATCCTCACAAACTTCTTACACAACAGCAGGAAAGCCTTTTATGACCATTTCATTTCAGACAAGATTTTGAAAAGGACATTAATCTTTTAAAATAACTGAAATTCTGCTAAATGCTCATTTGCTTGGTATAATGCCATTTGCCTGTTGCCATGTTACATATGTCCCATGGACCAAATTTTGACCATATACTTATGGGAACAGGGTGCCACATAGTATGACTTAGTTGAATGCTCACAGTCACAGCACCTCCAAACTGCAGACACTTCAGTGATCATTTTTAGCATCTGCATCTCTACTAAGATCATCATACCTTAACCAACGTATATTTTCACCCATGATGATCTTCAGCTGCTGATGGAAAAAGCCAGATTAGAAATAATTACCTAAGAACAAATTCTCAAATCAATATGAGTGAAAATCCTCATATGTTCTGTTCCAAGTCTCTTCACTTTCTCTGCCTCTACTGTGACAGGTAGTTTTGACTATCATCTCCTATGAAGGTATGATTTTCCATTTATGCCTTGAGTATGTAATTTCTGCTGTGTGAAATGGATGGTTTTTTTCAACAGTAGCCTAACTAGGTCCACATTTTCTAAGGTTAAAACCTCTGTTCATGCACTCCTACCATCTCCTATTTTTGGCTGGCATCTACGGCTTGTAGATAGAAGGTGAATCACTGTTAAAACCTTACCCAGCTGTTTACCACCTTTCTGGAGATTTTCAACTCTAATAAGCCTTTTAACTACTCCTCCTAGTTTAGTTCTGCCTGAACAATGTGCTGCATTTGCCTCCTGGAACTGTGCACTGTTTGCTCTTCAGTAATGATTCACAGTCAAAGGGTCTGATAGAAGCCTGTTCCGCCAAGTGCTCAAGCTCTAAACACACACATCATTATTTAATGAGCCACAACACAATGCAGTCCCAATGTACTGTACATGCAAACTTGCTTCCTTGTAATTTTATTTACTAAAAAAATAATAAGAAATATAACCTTTTTCTCTGCATTGCATGGGTGCATTTAATATGCACAAAAGAAAGAGAAATTAAAAATAAAAAAACCTATTCTGCAATTAGTAATAAAAAAAAATGATGCAAACAGTTTTCACTAATGAGCTCAATTCACAATTGCCTTCAAAATTCTGAAATTATGTATTTGGGCTTTATTCAGAAGTAGGGTTTTGTAGGTTTTTTTCCTTGTTTTATATGTGCATGATGAACTCAGGCTTGCACCTAGGTCTGTCTTGTTTGACTGTTATGAAGAGGAGAGAATTCTATAAAAATCAGTATTTTTTACAGTTAAAAGTTCACTGATTGCATTGTCAATGATGACAGGACACACTGGACAGAACTGACTGCAGATCTCTATACCAGTACTAGATTTTGTCACCTTTTAATTTCTTTTTCCCTGCAACACAAGACTTTAATTTGGAAGGCACCTTGGAGTCATATAAAGTCTCCATGGAAACTTTTGTTCAATCCTTTAACCCATTTATGTAAGGCAATACATGCTATCGAATGGCAGCATTTTTAAAAAAATACATCTCATTAAAAAAGATCTTTGAAGGTTTGATTCAGTGATCCAATTAGGAATCACATTTATTACATTACTTCTATGCCTGGTGCAAATGCTGATTTCTGTGTTTTCCTTACCAGCCCAAAGGGAACTTGCTAGTGACTTCCATATGCCTGAAGGCGTCACTGCCTACTTTTCCTCTTGGGGCTCTCAGGAAGTTGTATTTGTTAACAGCAGATGATTTCAGCTGGAATTCAGAAGGCCGCAGGTGGCCAGCTGCAGGTCTTAAGCAGTTCTCTAATATTTCAAGGATGGCTCCCAGGTGAACTCCCAAGACTATACAGGAGCAGCAAAACCACCTGAAATAACAGCAGCCAGTAAAATCAAGCCAAAGTGGCTCAGAAGATTGGCATCATCAGAGTGCGCTAGGATCCGGTTATAGCCCTCATATTCACAGGAAGACCTATGGAGAACCTTTAACAACAACTGCCCAAGAACAACTCCCAAACCACCAACATGCACACGCTGCTGTTGGCAGCCACGCGAAGATTCCATCATGTAGCTCATGGGGTTGAGGAAGTGCGCCCGTGTCTCTTACAGACACAGCATACAATTTCAATTAAGGTGATTGCAATGATTGCTAAACATGTATAATAAAGCAATCTCTTAACAGCTAAATTTTCTTTTTTTCATGAAAGCAAACACCTGTATGTCAATCGCTGCACGTTCTTGTGAGTTAGGAAGAATGTGGGAACTTGGAAAGCATTTTTAATTTCTCATCAAACATAAGAAACAGAAATTATTATTAATAGACACCCTATAGACCTGACAACAAAATATGGAATCATTTATTGTAAAACAATATACGAGGGCAAGAAAAATCAGCAGCAAAATAAAGACTGTACCTTCTATGCAGGATCCTCAGACAGAATTATAAATTGAGACCTTGCAGGGCTGCGTTAAACGGAACTAACACTATGCAGGGCAGAAATGGATTTTCTTAAGTAGTTTCCATATAATGGGGTTGGTAGCTTTGAGAAATGCCTTTCCTTAATGGTCATTCTATTGATGTAGAGCCCAAAGACAATTTTTCTAATTAAGCAATAAATTACAGCCGTAGCAAAGTCTGGTAAGTTACTATTACATCTGTGCAGAGCTCTGAAATTTCAGATTGCTAAGGACACAGCAAGTCTCTTACCTAACTTTACTCATTAATTCTTGCTTCTCCACCTAGTTTTTCTTAAGGCTCTGAGATCAAAAAGGTCTCTTCAGATCTCACGATGTCACTCAAAATGTAGGTGGGTTTTGACTCACAGATTATATTCACCACAATAATTTTAACAGCTTCTTTCCTCTCCTACTTTTCCTTCATTTTCCCCCATGAAGCTCAAAGGCCTTTATTACCATTTTGATCCATGGTGGTCTATTTTATTTTAAATGCTGTTTTGTCCTTTCTGAGGGGCTGGATAATGGTGCTGTTGATATGCTGTCTTTCTTTGTGCTCAACAACTTGTAAGATATGCCAGATGTTTGATTCCTTCCAGATCACTGGGAGGCAGCCAAAGGCATACAGTCTTTCTGACAGCATATGCTATATAAAGGTAAACCTGCTTTTTGACAGCTGTACGTCTATCTTCAAATGGCTTCAACTGACAGAGGCAAGACCCAAAACTTGTTTCTGGACTTTTGATTGGAATGCCTCAGAAATCATTCCTTCTGTAGTAAATCTGGAGCTATCAGATCATTTCTGATAATTTCACTTTTTCCTTTGCATTGTAAGGGCTTCTGAGATATCTATCTTTGAGGAAGAAGAAATAAAAATGCAACCTATGCGCCTAATAATACAGTTATTGGAACAGTCAGTGTAGGAAAATTGATGGAAAAGTGCAATGAGAAATTATTTTAAAAGAAAACTTTGGAGGTTTTTTTTCTGGGAAAATTTCTTCCTTAATCTTATGCAACTGGTTTTAACTTGGGTGGCAGACACATGCTCTCATGAGGAAAACAACATACTACATAATGACTAAAAGTTCTCAACATCCACAAAAATCTCTAGCCTTTTGAATCCTCCCTATACTTCTGGCTTCAGCAGTTTCCTCACAAGGTGAATAGAAAAATCATGCCTTATACAGAACAGTATTTCATGCCCAATTTGTTTGCTCACTTACCCTAAGAGAGGTTAAGCAGAAGCAGTTCATTTACTTTGAAAACAGACATTATTCTACATATCTTTACTATACACCTTCTAACATTGCCTCAGTCTAGTGCAGAGTCTCAGTCTCCTTCAACTTATCGATTTTCACACTTCTCTATAGATGCAGAGACCAGATTTGACATAGGAAGGTCATTGATTTATACAACAACATAACAGAGTCACTTACTTTCACTTCTATAAAGTATCGTATTTCCATCTTACATTAACATAAACAGCTTAGCCAAATGTTTTTCAAATGTTCAAACAAATTCAGAGCTTAATGCAGGTGAATGATAAGGATGATTCTTTTCACCCTACACAGTACTTCTGAAAAACCACATCCCACCATCCCAAATATCCCCTTAGCTAAATATCTTTTCTGATGTTGCACTGTCAACAGTCAGAAAGACCTATGGAAATCCTTATTTTAGCTTTTACAATCTTAAATATATTTAGGAAAAGAGGCATTATCACAGAATCCTTTTGCATTTTCCATGCTTCTAATTCACAAGCATTTTGCCTTAAGTCCCATTAGTATTCAAGTTTCCCTTGAAAATTCTAAAAGCTTTTAGAAATGCTGAATTCCAAATAACCCACTTCCACTGTGTCACTGCTACAGTTACAGAATATCAAAAAATGAGACAAAATACCCGACAGTTCTTTGGAAAAACCATTCTTGTTCATTCTAAATTACACCCAAATTTCAACAGGCATCTTAACCAAAAGTAGAGTTTCCAAATCTGCAGTTCCATTTATTATTCTTTCTGCAAGAAGGTTGCACTCAATTGCATAGTTATTGACAGGAGATTTAATCACAGTTAAGGTGCAAGGTTCTAGCCTGAATAAAACTCTACACAGAAACTTGAAAAATGTGTTTAGTGTAATGACTTTTTAAAAATGAAAAAATCTAGCCTTTTCTCCTTAGAGCCAGAAATTTCCATGCTCCGTCTATACCTTATTTCTTCACTAAAGCATAAATCGTCTGACATCAAAAGGCAGCATGTGCTAGCAAGTTATTATTACAGGGAGCATGTCCCTCTGAGAATATGTGAAAGAGAAAAGAGGGAAACTTTGTCACCCAGTAAAAATAAAAATAATAAACTCCAAACAAAATCCTAAACATAAGACACCAAGCACTGATAATGGGAAGTCTTGCCATTAGCAGTTTTGGAAAAGAAAAACCATGATCAAATGTGTGATGGAAATCATGGGATAGCATTTGCCTATCAGCTGAAAGAAGCTCACAGGTCTTAGCTCCAATTCCAAGAACTTTAAGAATTTGATTTGTGAATATCCAGTCACTAAAAGGTATCATAGAATACAGTCATTCTCATATTCATTTCTGCTAAGTAACTTCCAGCATACCACAGAACACACATAATCAACATTTCTGAGCACTAAAATATTGTGGCAAGATCAAAATCCCAAAAGGCTTCACCAAGGATTCACTGGTGAATTAGAATGAATTTCAGAAACCAGGTTAATCCTTTTCTCTTTGCATACTCTACCAGCTATTTGAATGTAATGAGCTATGGATCAGTGCAATACTATAATAGCATTGAAAGTAATTAAACAAATATTGACAGCAATCACATTCATTTACTTTAAGATTCTTTAATATATATCCACTTCATCTTTCTACATGTGGTCCTTCCCCAGAAGAAATTAATAGCTTAGGAAGATGTTGCAACCAGATGTAAAGATGTAACTGCTTCTTCCTGAGGAGCTCTGCCACATCATATAGCCTTTTATAGAAGCAGAAATCTAAACATAAATGGAAGAATAATACTTCCATAATCAGAAAATACTGATTCCTGATGAGGTTCTAGAACTCCCTAGGAAATTATGAGAATCCTTGTTGAAGGGATTCCTGCTGTCTAAATATTTACTGTCATTTGCCAATAGCAGCTACAAAGCCAAGTAAGAATCTTTCCACAAAAAAACAACAGATAAAAAGTACCCTCAAATTCCACAAAACATTGCTTTTGTAGATTCTTTTCTATTTCATCAAGTTGAAGATACCTCAAGAAATTCTGTATTGTGGTTCAACCATGCATAAAATAAGAGATGAGAAGAGAGAGGTATACAATGATGAATTACTTGTCAACCAACATTCCTTCCCACTCTTTCAATTTGCTAAGATTTATAAATATATAGCTTGGAATTTCAGAAAGAAAGGTATCTTTCCCTTCTCCCTTGCTATCTAAAACATAAGCCTTCCATGAAACAGGCTCTGAGGGAAAATTACAACCACCCGTAAGACTGTGTTTCTCTCTGCTGAGGGAACTTCTAGCCACAGTGATCTCAGAAACTGTGGATCCAGACTTCACAGATGTAACTCAAAAGAGTTTGAAAGAATTGATGTAACTCTCCCTTCTGGAAAGAAAATGAGCTTCTTCTGAAAGCCATCCAGGGCACTATCTCAATCTATGCAATTCTAAAGGACCTTCACCAATATGTACAGAATTAAATACTGATTATATTTTCAATAGTTGCTTAAGGGATGCCTGAAGCAGGCAGACAGAAAACTACATTAAACAAGAAATCCAGAGTTTTTCTAGTGGCAAAGGAAGAAGATTTTTGAATCAGTCTACTGTTCTGTTACAGATTGTCATAGGCCTGGCTACAGATCTTGGGCAGGTTAAAAAAGGTTCAATTAACCTGAATTTTCTGCCTTAGGTTTCAGGCAGCTAATTCTGAAATGTCAGAAGGTATTTTAAAAATAAATATTAAATTGTGCTGTCTCAACTATGCAGTGGCATTGAAATTACTGTTTCAATTTTTATATTTAAATAACACTTATGCTACCCTAGGAATCTGCTTTAAAGGCCAAAGCCAACAATCAGAAATTATTCACATTAAACAACCAATAAAACGCTTCCCGAATTGTGTTTTTCTTAGAACCTGTGATGTATGCTACAGTGGTACACAGTAATCTTCCTGACTATGACACATTCAGTAATATATTTCTTAGGAAAAGAAGGGAGAAATTAGCAACACCAAGTGCTGGAACAAACAATTACGTCCATGCTAAAGCACGAACTCCTAAACTGGCTATCAGTGTGACATCCAGGTTTAAATGGTTAGGTCACAAATTGAACATATTCCTGTCATTACTTAATGCTTAGAAATCTTCTCTAATCTATTTTTTAAAGTCTTCCTTTGTGTGGTGAATAAGAACTTAAATCATTTCTTTATAATCTGGAGGTGGAACTTTTATGTAGGCTTAGAAAACCACAGCTGGCGGCAAGAACAGCAAGTTAGTTGTCACAGCAACTTTCAGGGACAGAGCCTAGGCAAAAGGCAAACATCTGAAACAGGGTTCTGATATCCCAGAAAACTACTGTGCCTTAACAAGGCACTATCCGTCATGGGTACTGTAACAGCTGAACGCGGATATGTGTAGGCCCTGTGGCTAATGGAAAGAATTCCTTACTGGCATTTGAGCCAACAGCTGGATCAATGGAGCCTCAAAAGGCTCATCATTTCCCTGTTCAGATACTCTGAGACAAGGACTCCTGCCAGTATTCCTACTGAATATCTTTTACTAGTATTAAATTGACAGACTTGATTCAAGCAATTCAACCTAAAGGCAATTGTGGAAAATATTCAAATACTTGGTTCTATTGAGGAATGAAATCAAAAGACTAACAATTCAGGATGTTATTACAAAATGTTAAGCAATATCCTTCTTTTATGCTATAGAACAGGGAATTACTTCAACTAAACTATAATGAAAACATGTAGGAATTAGAAATGAATGTCTGTTTAGGAGGCTTTTTGTTAAAAATCAAGAAAAATACAATTTGCTTAATAAACTGCTGGCATATTTGAAACTGTGTTTCATCATAATTCCCATTAAAGACTCTTTTAGGCACAATTTCACCAATTTAGTACTCTTAACACTTGAAGTCATTCAGGTACTGCAGTATTCCCTTAATACAGAGAAGACATTTTCAAGACATTTGAAATGCAGGATTTCTGACCAACAAGGCAGACACTACCACTCGTGGAAGCACAAATTTACACAGATTCTCAAAGGCTGTGATGTTTTAGCCTTTAATGACAAGGCATATAACACTGGCACTAAAAGAGGAGAAAGTCTCTTCCCTTCCAATTCATACAGCTGTATCAACAGAAGCATGGCACACGATGTGTGATCCTTCCCTTGTGCTTTGCTTTGACACAAATGAGGAGATCAGCTTCTGGCACACCCACCAGGCACTTTGATCTGTCTTCTCTGGCTGTGACAATCCCCACATCAATATTGTCAGTGTTCAGTTTCAGAAAAGAGGTTTTCCCTTTAAACAAGGACAAGGAACTTGTCCCACAGAGATGACCCAAAGGGCAAGTCAAAACAGCTCCTATGGCTCACTTTTGCCAGCTGAGTACCTTTCCACCAAGCTTGCTGGAGATCGGAGCTGAAGGGCCTTACCAGCAAAGCAGCATCACCTAAAAGCCCTGAGCGCAGGTCTGCTCTCCAGGCACCAAAAAGGGCTGTACAGCAAAGCCCTGGGCCTAGAGGTAGAAATAGTAGCTGAGGAGTTGCCACTCCATCTTTTGATGCCTTTTTTTTTTTGTCTTTCTCCAGCAAATGAAAGACACTTTCCAAGACTTTGGACAAATTGAACATATGTTCTAATGCATTCATTTTCCTGAAACCCTACTGCTCTTTAAGATAGAAGTGATGAATTACTGTCTATATTTTGGGGCTATTTCTTAAAGGAATGACCAAAGACAGGTAACACTTCTAAAACAGCGAGAGTTATGCTAAGTACAAAAGTACTATTATAATAACGAGCAATTTCAACACTACAGCTGTAACAGGAAGTTCCAGAAATGTGGTTAAATTAAATTCTGCTTGGCTCGGAGCGATGTAAATATTTCTTTTCCATATTCCCATCAATTACAGAAGTACAGTAAGTGTTTTTGTGCTTAAGTGCACTATTATAGGGGACACAAGTAATTTTTCTTCCAGTGTTTGGAGCTAACATTTCCATGGTATCATATTATACATTTGGCACACTCAAAGCATGCTCAGATTTTCACATGTATTGCATTAGTAAGTCATGCCATTTGAATCAACTGAAAATGGGTAGCACAACTGCACATCCTAACCAGACTACACATGTTTATAATGGCCAGAGTTGTTTTTACTTCAGTACTGGTATAAATACTCACACTTGGGAAAGCAGTCAACATGAGCAGAGAACAATTATTGTTACCTGTTTATATGCAAACAATAGTGGATACGTACCATGAGGGAAGCATTATAATAAAAATTACATTATATAAGTCAGTTACCATTTTAAACCTGTGTTTTAAATTGACAAATTTATACTGAGACTTTATTAGGACAATTAATAATCTCACAATAAAGAAGAGCTAACCAGAAGTATGTAAACAGTTTACATGCTTTTTAGAGTGAAATATATCACCCTCACAAACACTGCCTTCCACCACTCACAAGGTCTATCAAAATGCAAAAGTACTATAGAAGTGTAATGTACTCTCTCGGCGTTATCAGCTGTGGTCTGCATGCACCACAGATGCTTATTTCTCCCCTTACAGAAGCCCCAAACTATAGCATGAGTGTGTTAGGATAAAAAGGATAAAACCAAAACTAAGCATTTTCTTCAGTTTCACGTGGAGTGAACAACAAAGACACATCAGAAGTGCAGGGGGCCCGATTTCTACAACACTAGTATGAAAAATTAAATGTCACATGGAATTAATAATTATCATTAAACATGAAAAATTATCAACACAAACCATGCCTTCATGCTTAACTCTTTGTTCCATACTACAATCTTAGAAAAGAAATCAAAGTATGTCACCAAGAGTTAGGTATCACATTCATTTTTTGCCTGTTCTTACCAATCCTTTACACACAGAGTGTATTGGAATATATGACCATACAAAAATGGCACCTATCCAGATACACGGGTAGGGATGTTTGGGAATACAGTTCCATTTTCTGCAAGGCAAGACAAACTCCAAGAACTGAAAGGCCAAACCTTACACATCAGGCTGCTGGTGACAGGAGGTTTCTAACCAGTTTGAGAATGACTGTGAGATAACTATGGCATACTGTTATTGTGTATATATATATATATATTTCACATTGTGAAATTACTAAGGTGTTGATCCAGGAAGACAACTTTATGCTGGATGGTAAAGAGGATCCCATTTTGTTCAGTTAAATTTGATCTCAGCTGCAGTATTAAAGACTGCAGAATTAGCGTATCTGCACATATTACAGTTAGCACCATAAAGAGTTAAAATAGGTTAAAGTACTTAAATGTTACTGCATTTCTTTTTGTACTGCAATTCTGTTAGGTTTCATTGGCAATAATTTGCATGGTAGAACTATGCACAGACTCTTATTTTAGTATTACCTTCCATGTGGAACAGCAACTATTACCAAAAACCCCTCCTGTACACCCAGCTGAAGAAAGATTTACTCCATTTAACAAAGGGTTATAAAATTTAGCCTTCACAGCAGCATGGACAACCAAGGCAGGGCGACAACTCTTTTGAATGCTGAAGAGCAGCAATTCTAAGACAGTTCAAAGCTACTTTTAAAGTTACCTTTAATGAAGGCTTTAAAGTGTCCTACTCTGGACAGCTGGTCTAGGCTACTTACAACACAACCACTGTTTGGGCACTGAAAGCACCGATCTAGCGAGGCCACATAAGGTACGGCTGCCTCACCATCCTCTTTTCCACTACATTCCTAAAATTCAAAGCAGTGAAAAAACTCTGAACTCCATCATGACAGTACACAAAGCAAGTGGCTGTACCCCATTTTGACCCCTCTCTCTGAGACAGGAGTATAACAATACTCTCAGACAGAAAGACCGCAACATACTAGTTTTTTAAGTGCTGATACTACAGGACCACAGTAGTAGAACATCACAGTCCCCTGGTTGTAGACGACAGATGAGAAAGCATATGGACTTACTGACAATTCTCTGATTAATTTTCTTAGTTCCTTGTGCCCGTGCTTCTCTGCGATACTCTCTGGATCATCTCCGTATTTATTGGCTATTTTGCAAGCCCACGTGGCCTCAGGAAAATTGAGTAGAAATGTTGCAAGGTTCTTTAATCCAAATCTGGCTGCACAGTGAAGGAGGGTGGGAAATTCTTCCAAATGGCTATCTGTACATGGAAACAAAGCCATCATAAAGAACAGTTTTATTTTTATAGAACACTTTTTACAGAAGTCCTTTGAATATTAGTGCTACAGAATCATAGTTATCAGACTGCCAATACAGAACTACCATCCAAAGAACATTTTTTCCAATTAACAGTTGTAAAATTCATATGCATATATCAATAAAAGAGCATTTAGCACAACTGAGAAATTTCATTTTTTCCTGACAGAGGGATTTTAAAGCCCTTTAGTTTTATTGAGAAATAAGCTTTCTTGCAAAGGAAAGAAAATCCCAGAGTCAAGACATGCGTTTGCTTAGGTGAGATATTTTTAATTTGAGACATATGAATAGGATGGTTTTATCATTTTATGGTGCTATGTTTCGATATTAAAAACCACTCCTGAAAATTCACAACTGCCAGAGACTTGCAAAAATTTGCTTATCCCTGTAATGAAAAATCAGAGAACTTAAAAATGAACGCATTTAATAAGTTTCTTGGATTTATCTAAATAACATCAATTTCCATCACAGACTACTTTTTACACTGAAGGACTGGGACAGTCAGTTTATCATTTTAGCAGTCTTGGATTTTAACTCTGTGAGTGACTACAAGTTACACGCAACAACCAAACAAAAGAAAGAGTTCAAACATAAACAGTACTTCCTTCTGCCTTCACACTCTGCTTTCTAATCACTTATGGTTTGTTGTGTACCAATTCTCTCTATATCAGCATGCAGTATATCTCTTCTCCAATCACCAGCCTGCCCCAGGTAGCATCAGTTTCATGCACCCTGAGGGTATTTACCACCCACTGCATGAAGGAATGCTTCCTCTAGTTTGTTTTGAACCTGGCTCCTGCTAGGTTCAATTGACAGCCCCTAATTCATCTTATTCTCCATTCCTGTCTGCCCTCTCTGCACTTCTAGTGATTTACTCATTCCCAGAATTTTTCTCTTGAAGAGTTCCAGTCTAGTTAATTGGGCCTTATAGAGAACCAACTCTGTCACCTGCACAGCTCTCCCCTGAACCTTTTCCAGCTTTAATGTAACTATTTTGAAATGACAAGAGAAGAACTTGCACATGATACTCAACTTGTGGGTGAGCCATGTAATTTATGCATTGCCATAATTACGTCTTGGTTTGTTCTCTATTCCTTTTCTAATAATTCGTAGAATTTCATTAGCTTTTTGATCTGCTGCCTAGCAACAAGTTGATGTTATCACAGAACCATGCAGTCTTATTCCTCAGTGCTAATAGCCTGCTCAAACCTTCTCATTTTGTATGACAACACAGGACTGTTTTTTCCACTTGCATCATTTCGTTTTTACCTACAATTAATATCATGGGACATTTTACTGCATCAATACTAAGCCTTTCATTCCAGCCACCCCAATTAGCCCTCCTCTTTACTACCCTGAGTACTTCGTATCACTAGGAAAAAAAGGATTTTTCCCAATTGTCTGCCTCCTGGTTTTGGTCAATTATTCACCCATGCCCGATCAATTACTGACTTAATCAAGTTTGCTGACTCTTAAAAAAAAAAAACTACAAGAAATCTATAAAGATCTCACAATACAGAAAATTTATTTTATTAAAATTCTACCTATTAATCTGGTAGACTTAACACATTAAGTTCTAGTTCTCAATGTCCCTAGAGAAACTGGGTTTTAGCACAACTGTCACATCGTATTACAAAACTGAAAAATTCCACACTACTGTTAGAAACCCATCTATTTTAAAATTTCCTCAGAGTTCTTGATGTATGACAGTTATTCCTAGTAATTTCTTTGTGTTCAACATGCCCATTTTTGCTATAACTACATGATTCCTTCAACTCCAGACGGTCTCCTTCTGTGTGTCTCCAAACCAGGACTACAGCTTGGGAATCTACATAGTTTCTTCTAGCTTTCTTAAGTTTTCTTTTATATCCTAGTCATCAGCTGTCCTGTGGGCTAGCCAGCACATTATCAGCCCTTAGTGTGCTGGAAGAAAGTCTAAGTAATAATGTCTCCTTTTGGAATTCTCTTCGCTGACAGTTTTTAACAAAAACTTTCTCATATTCACTTTCTTCTACATATTAAAATTTGGCTCGGCAGGGAATTTGTGTATCTCTCCTCCTCACCTCTTTTTGCTCCTGCAGAACGGTAATATAGGAGAGAGTAAAACCTCACTCTATCATTAGATATGAGGGTCCAAGGAACAAGAACACTTCTTGGAATAGGCATAGCTAAGTGCTGATTGACCAGAAAATTTGTTAGGACAACTCTTACCTGCATTTTGTTCAAAGAATATTTTACCACTATCACTACAATTTTTTTTTTGCATGAGGTATTTAATTGGGCTACATTTTAGTCAAAAGTCATTTTAACAAACCTAACTTGGTTTTTAAACAAATTAAGTGTTGCCTGAGTTAGTTCCACTAGGCAAAGAAAAATCTAACCAAGAAACTGTAAATACACAACACCTGTGTAAATCAAGCCAATTGTTTTAGAAGCCTTGGCAGGTTGAGCTTCCATCAGCAAGGCTATGTGTTGTAGCTTATATTCCTTTGTATTTGCAGTGTGCTTTAAAATCCTTTGAGCTACAATAGGCAGTCTTAAAACTGTATAGAAGCTAAGTTTTTTGAGAGAAGTAGGTGCCACACGATTTCTTTACTCCACAGAGTTCAACATTTCAACTGAAGTTCCATAAACTACAATTAATTCTGAAATTTGAAGAACTATAAATTTTACCCCCGAGTATAGGCATTTGACTTGTTATTTTCATCTATGCTAACCCCCCACCACAGACTGCAGCAAATATACACCAAAGTAAGGAGCTGTCACATGAGTAGTAAAAATGTATGCAGGTAATTCTAAGGCTGGGATGACAACATCAAAGCTAAGTGCACTTTTACACATTGCAAAAGATTCTCTAAAAAAAGAAAAAGTGTCCAAGCCCAAGCTAATACTTCCACAAATCATCATCAAATTGCATTCCTTAATACTTATGGATTTTACTATTTATTTATTTTTTCTAGCTGTCCAGCAATGTAATAGGTGTTGAGCAGCAATTTAAAGAGTAAATTACATGAACTCTAATCAATAGTTTTCACCCTGCTAGCAGACACTAGGTGAAATATAGTCAGTAAAAAGAGGCTTGACAAAGTATTAATAACAGGTTCCAAAAGAATTTCCACTCATACTAATGAAACCCAAAACAATTGGTTACAAATCTGAAGGGGGACTCAAGTCTGTATTACCAATGGGCTGATGCTATGATTTCACCAATATAAAGAGAAGAAGAGTAGGTGGTATTCACAGGCCTGCTCCCAGCTTGCACCTGCATTTTTATAGTAACACAAAACAGAGGTATTGCAAAATCCTTTCAGCTCTTTAGTACTTGAGATGTTTTTCCTGGTCACCACTCAACTGCCTCGTAGCTGGGTTTTATATTCAAGCAGGACTCCGGCATTTACATTCTTTGAACACTACAGAGACCACATAATTAACAAACCAGCCATGGAAGATGCTAAAAATCAATAAATCAATTTTGCAAAACAATCTTTTTATACATATATATATATTGCTCCTTGTAGTAAGCAGAAAAAAGGGGTGTTGTTAGATATGAATACTTTAAGAGCAATACTAGTAATGTAATGAGATCTCTTACATAATATTAAAAAAAGACATAAGAGGTTTAAATGGACAGTGCTAGTTTCTTCTGCCCATAAAACTAAAGTTAACAATGTTAAAAGTTAAAGTTAACATAACGTTAACAATGACAAAAGGAGATGACTGAAGTCTCCTGGTATTTCTTTTTTGCCCTCATTCTGAAAAGAGAATGAAAAGAGGAGTTCTGTTTGAACTCCTCCCAAGCCACCTTACAAAGGTGCAGAGTGCAGAAGTTGTCTTTCCTCCAGATTCTACAGCAGAAATCAGTGTTGACTATGGATACCAATGTCAAAATAATCAGGTAAGAAAAACCCACTGTAAGATCTACTTGTGTTTGTTTTTTAAATTATAATTGGTCACTTAATTGCCAATTCACAAAATTCATTGAGCTCTTGAGATAAATTAGATGTTCTACTGTAAAGAAAATTCCACCACACTGTGTTTAACTGCTTTAACTGAAATTTTGTATTATACACAGTAGGAAGATGCTGTAATTATTTGAAAGCCCACATGCTTCAGGCAGAAGATACCATTCTTAAACTTGCAAGTTTGTCACACTGAATTAGTGAAGATTGCTGGAACTTTCATCTGCCATGAAACTGGAACTACAGGTACATTTCAGTTAACTGTATAGAACTGAGCAAAAGCAGTAATTAGGAGAACTAGAAGTGAACAGCTTTTACTCAGTAGCAGTTCTTTAATGAGTCAGAGAATGACAGAACATGCTGAATTGAAAGGGACCCACAAGGATCATCAAGTCCAAGTCTTACCGTGCACAGGACCATCCCCAAGAACCACACCAAATGCCTGAGAGTATTGTTGCCTTAAGGAAGGGGGAAAAACCTTTCCAAGACAACTTTATATGGGTAAAGCAGAGAAGAGTTCTTTACTTACAGGGTTTTGGGGTACAGAATATAATGGAGTACAAAAGAGTATATAAAGTATAAAAAGTATTAAAGAGTACAACACGTGTTGATAAGTAACAGATAGAAAAGACCGGTGCTAGGATGAACTCATGGCCTCAGGAATACCATAGCTCTTCTCTAAGCACCACCGCTTCAAAACATGCAGAGTAAATTAATCTGAAAGGCATCCCTTTCATTTAATACCCGGCTGTTTCCAGCCAAACCCCCTGAGCCACCCTGCTATGTTTTACCGAAGCAACCAAGGGACAACCCGTCCCTCCCAGGTGAAAAATCCTTTCACCTAACAGGTTGGGAACATGACTCTTGCAACATCTGGGCCCAAGTCATTTCACCTCCCAACCCACAATAACCAGGGAGAAACTCCCTTTTGCAGCTGCATCCCAGCAGCTCAGCAACCCCCAGCTCTTGCTGGTACCCAGTTCCCATTACCGGT